>JACXGM010000183.1:5978-88480 GCA_016801145.1 Umbra pygmaea
GGGGCTTTACAAATATATCGAAGGCACAAACAGGAACGCGTACAGGGAACCATTGACAGACAAGAGACAAGGGGAGAACAACCTGGTTAAATACAAACACATACTAATTACTAATTCAAACCACCCGTGACTCCCAATGACCCAACTAATAATCTAAATGAACCTATGACAAAAACTAGACACAAGAGGGCAGCATACTATACAAACAGGGGAATCACAGAGACAACCTAAACAAACCCATCCCCAGTGAACACCCAGTCCACCTACCGGACTGGATGTGACAAGTATGAAATCTCACTTTAGTTCCATCAGTCCACTGTGAGGCAAATCATTGACAAATGGAGAGCATTTATAGATGACGAATATGTACTGTAAACCTTCCTAGTCATCTGAAATGGGGATTGGATATGATCGTGATTATATCATAGATAATTATTGTAGCTTATGCATATGCAGTATATAGTTACATCCAGCCCAAAATGGGACATTTAAAAAAATATAATCATGTCTACCGTGGCTTTGCAGATCCTGCTTTCCAAAAGGCATTCACTGCTATATATATAATGCCCATTCCTCCATGCAGATCTCCTTTAGAGCAGTGATGTTTTGGGGCTGTCGCTGGGCAACACAGACTTTCAACTCCCTCCAAATATTTTCTATGGGGTTGAGATCTGGTGACTGGCTAGGCCACTCCAGGACCTTGAAATGCTTCTTAAGAAGCCACTCCTTTGTTCGGGATCATTGTCATGCTGAAATACCTAGCCATGTTTCATCCTCAATGCCCTTGCTGATGGAAGGAGGTTTTCACTCAAAATCTCACGATACATGGCCCCATTCATTCTTTCCTTTACATGGATCAGTCGTTCTGGTCCCTTTGCAGAAAAACAGGCCCAAAGCATGATGTTTCCACCCCCATGCTTCCCAGTAGGTATGGTGTTCTTTGGATGCAACTCAGCATTCTTTCTCCTCCAAACACAACGAGTTAAGTTTTTACCAAAAAGTTCAATTTTGGTTTCATCTGACCATATGACATTCTCTCAATCCTCTTCTGGATCATCCAAATGCGCTCTAGCAAACCTCAGATGGCTTGGACATGTACTGGCTTAAGCAGGGGGACACGTCTGGCACTGCAGGATTTGAGTCCCTGGCGGCGTAGTGTGTTACTGATAGTAGCCTTTGTTACTTTGGTCCCAGCTCTCTGCAGGTCATTCACTAGGTCCCCCCGTGTGGTTCTTGGATTTTTGCTCACCGTTTTTGTGATCATTTTGACCCCATGGGGTGAGAGCAACTTGCATGGAGCCCCGGATTGAGGGAGATTGTCAGTGTCTTGTATGTCTTTCATTTTCTTATAATTGCTCCCACAGTTGATTTCTTCACACCAAGCTGCTTACCTATTGCAGATTCAGTCTTCCCAGCCTGTTGCAGGTCTACAATTTTGTTTCAGGTGTTCTTTGACAGCTCTTTGGTCTTGGCCATAGTGGAGTTTGGAGTGTGACTGTTTGAGATTGTGGACAGGTGCCTTTATACTGATAACTAGTTGAAACAGGTGCCATTAATACAGGTAACATCTGGAGGACAGAGGAGCCTCTTAAAGAAGAAGTTACAGGTCTGTGAGAGCCAGATATCTTGCTTGTTTGTAGGTGACAAAAATACTTGTTTTTCACCATAATTTACCAATAGATTAATTAAAAATCTCACAATGTGATTTTCTGGATTTCTGATTTTCTCATAGTTGAAGTGTACTTATGATGAAAATTACAGGCCTCTCTCATCTTTTTAAGTGGGAGAACTTGCACAAATAGTGGCTGACTAATACATTTTTGCCCCACTGTATAATGCCCCTTTAACTGTGCTGCCTATATACACTCACCTAAAGGATTATTTTGAACACCATACTAATAATGTGTTTGACCCCCTTTCGCATTCAGAACTGCCTTAATTCTACGTGACATTGATTCAACAAGGTGCTGAAAGCATTCTTTAGAAATGTTGGCCCATATTGATAGGATAGCATCTTGCAGTTGATGGAGATTTGTGGGATGCACATCCAGGGCACGAAGCTCCCGTTCCACCACATCCCAAAGCTCTATTGGGTTGAGATCTGGTGACTGTGGGGGCCATTTTAGTACAGTGAACTCATTGTCATGTTCAAGCAACCAATTTGAAAGGATTCGAGCTTTGTGACATGGTGCATTATCCTGCTGGAAGTAGCCATCAGAGTATGGGTACATGGTGGCCACAAAGGGATGGACATGGTCAGAAACAATGCTCAGGTAGGCCGTGGCATTTAATCGATGCCCAATTTGCACTAATGGGGCCTAAAGTGTGCCTAGAAAACATCCCCCAAACCATTACACCACCACCACCAGCCTGCACAGTGGTAACAAGGCATGATGTATCCATGTTCTCATTCTGTTTACACCAAATTCTGACTCTACCATCGGAATGTCTCAACAGAAATCGACACTCATCAGACCAGGCAACATTTTTCCAGTTTTCAACTGTTTGATTTTGGTGTGCTCTTGCAAATTGTAGCCTCTTTTTCCTATTTGTAGTGGAGATGAGTGGTACCCGGTGGGGTCTTCTGCTGTTGTAGCCCATCCGCCTCAAGGTTGTGCGTGTTGTGGCTTCACAAATGCTTTGCTGCATACCTCGGTTGTAACGGGTGGTGATTTCAGTCAAAGTTGCCCTTCTATCAGCTTGAAGCAGTCGGACCATTCTCGTCTGACCTCTAGCATCAACAAGGCATTTTCTCCCACAGGACTGCCGCATACTGGATGTTTTTCCCTATTCACACGATTCTTTGTAAACCCTAGAAATGGTTGTGGGTGAAAAAAAAGCAGATTGTGAAATACTCCGACCGGCCCGTCTGGAACCAACAACTATGCCACGCTCTAAATTGCTTAAATCACCTTTCTTTCCCATTCTGACATTCAGTTTTAGAGTTCAGGAGATTGTCTTGACCAGGACCACACCCCTAAATGCAGTGAAGCAACTGCCATGTGATTGGTTGAGTAGAGCTTTGCGTTAAGGAGAAATTGAACTGGTGTAACTAATAATCCTTTAGGTGAATGTAAAATGTTCCTTTAACTGTACTGCCTATAAACACTGAACAAAAATATAAACGCAACACTTTTGTTTTTGCCCCTATTTATCATGAGCTGAACTGAAAAAACTAATACTTTTTCTATGTACACAAAAGGCCAATTTCTCTCAAATGTTGTTAACAAATCTGTCTAAATATGTGTTTGTGAGCACTTCTCCTTTGCCGATATAATCCATCCACCTCACAGGTGTGGCATATCAAGATGCTGATTAGACAGCATGATTATTGCACAGGTGTGCCTTAGGCTGGTCACAATAAAAGACCACTCTAAAATGTGTAGTTTCATCACACAACACAATGCCACAGATGTCGCTAGTTTTGAGGGAGCAAAACTGACAACTCCCACGCAGTGATTTAAAGCCACAATAGGTGGATTCAGCACCACAGCTAGCTCTTTAGCCTAAAACATCACAAACAATTCAGTAGGCTGGTGTAGTGGTGCTGAATCCACCTGTTGTGGCTTTAAATCACTGCGTGGGAGTTGTCAGTTCACTGCCTATATATAATGCCCCTTTAACTGTGTTGCCTGTATATAATGCCGCTTTACCTGTACTGCCTATATATAATGTCATTTTAGCTGTACTGCCTATATGTAATGTTACTTTATCTGTACTGACTACATATAATGCCCCTTTAACTTTACTGCCTATATATAATGCCCCTTTAACTGTGCTGCCTGTATATAATGCCGCTTTAACTGCACTGCCTATATATAATGTTCCTTTATCTGTACTGACTATATATAATGCCGCTTTAACTGCACTGCCTATATATAATGTTCCTTTATCTGTACTGACTACATATAATGCCCCTTTAACTTTACTGCCTATATATAATGCCCCTTTAACTGCACTGCCTATATATAATGTTCCTTTATCTGTACTGCCTATATATAATGCCTCTTTAACTGTACTGCCTATATATAATGTTCCTTTATCTGTACTGACTATATATCATGCCCCTTTATCTGTACTGACTATATATAATGCCCCTTTAACTGTACTGCCTATATATAATGTCCCTTTAGCTGTAGTGTGTATGCCCGTCATACACAGGACATCTCTTTTATAAATTATCCACTCCTACTGTCTGTGCTCAAGCTCTTTTGATCCTTCCATCTGTTGGAATGTTGCAACATATTTTAACCCTTAAACTATAGCTGATAATTGTCATAGTTCAGACCTGTTATTTTGATTATCATTAGCGCCTTCTTTTTTCTCAAGCGGTAGAATATATTATTTAATAGAAAGTGCTGTAAAAACTGAATATGTTTGTATTATATCATTGTTATTTGATGTCAAACAGCATGTGTTAATGTAAGTTACTTAAAACCTCTGCAAAATACCAATGGTTTAGCTAGCAGGGTACCTGTTTTTTGTCAGAGTTTGCTGTACATTTGAATACCAGGTGATATATAACGTGCTTGGATTCACATGTAGAATTGCAAAACATCTTGTCGTGTAATGTCTTTCAGAGGGAAATGTAGCATACACCTTAACATTACGATTAAGAGAAAGTATGAAAAGTTTAAGTCTAGTAATACTGTATGTGGAATTTTGTGCTGAACTCAGGGATTCAAGGTGTTTCAGTGAAAGCAAAGGATGTGTACAAGCAAAAAAGTGGAAATATGTCTAATGGGAACATGTTATTTTAAAGTGTTGTCTACATTACTGTATGTAGATTGCAGCTTTGACAAGGAGGCAACAATTACTAGAACCCTACATACAGCACAAAAATACAAACAGCTCTAGATTTCACATTATATTTTGAAATGAAAATGTAGAAATACCATGGTCAAATGGGAACACAGTAATGTTTTCTGTTGGCTGTTTTGTTACTGAGGTTTTATTTCTACAATGTCACAGCTCTGTATCCAAGGCAGTTCAACACAGAATATAACATAGAATATAGTCTTGACTTGCCTGCATGATCTGCTATGAGGGAGAACGTCTGTCAGAAACCATAGTAATTTTTAAATACACGTCTTCTGAAAAATACTCACAACAGTACTTTTTCCAAATTATTGGAATTCCAAATGTTGTTACTTTGTATGTTACACCCACACTTGGATAATGGCATGTGTTTTTATTCTGTGTACAGTGTACTCCATTTTGTTCTGATGTTTACCATTCATCTCCATGCTTCAGCCTCTGGGCTCTGAGCTTCTTCTTAATTTTGTAAATATCAATTTTATGCTAAGGCACTGAGTGGTGGATGGAGGGCCTTGGGGGAGGGGGGGTGTTGGAGGGAGAAAATGCTGCCGCAGCTACTGGAGTTTGACTCAGGTGCCACTTGAGCAAAATTGAAGTACTTGAGAGATTAGGTGGATTTCACAGGAAGAGGGCCTGAGTAGGGGTGCGTGGCCTGCCTCCTTACAGAGCTATCATCAGGGGAGAGGATTAGGTGTCTTCAGCCGCATGCTTATTAGTGAGATATTGGTGATGGGTGAAACCTGGGGGAAACCGAGAACATGCCAGGCTCAGGGGGGAGATTTCCACTGAGGTCTCAGGGGTTGAAACTGACTGCAACCTTCCTGGTACTGCTGGACTGGAACAAACCGTTTCATAGTTTACCAATGTAACGTTCAGTTTGGAGTTGTGGTTTTAAATGAGCACCGATGCATCCAGTGCATTTTAACACAGCATTGTAAGCACTGTCTACCACAGTAGTTATGTTGGAATACTGTCTTTTTTTGCAGACTCGTGCCCTGTCCTGTGCAGTGGGAACGGAGACTATGAGAAAGGCTACTGCCAGTGTCACCCAGGCTGGAAGGGTCCGGAGTGTGATATTCAGGAGGACCAATGTATTGACCCCACCTGCTCCAATCACGGCTCCTGTGTCAACGGCATCTGCATCTGCAGCCCCGCCTACAAGGGCAACAACTGCGAACAAGGCAATGGTCCTATCCTAGAAATAATCATTATCACAATGTACACTGGCATATGGTTACACAGAGAGCACACCTCAGTCTACTAGAGGCAAGTAGTGCAATAGCCACGGCAGGTCGGTTTTTAGTGCATTTCCTGTGGTTCAAGGCTCTAACCACTTGCCACACGAGTGTTCTGTTTGTTGTTGTTTCTTTGCGCACACACACACACACACCGAAGTGTCTGATAGATTGTCTGATTACTGTTTAACCACAGTAACAAGAAATTCACTATCCTGCTCTCTCATCATTTTAATTATGGGGAGAGTTTTTGTGCGCAAAATCTAATTGATCCAATAAATTATCCTTTACACACACTGCCACTCCCTACTTTTAACATACAGCATGACGAATCCTCTGGATGAACAAGCCAAATCAATTGATTGTCCTTAGGTAGTTGTATCCAGTGGGGTAATTATTGGCTTTGTCTAAGATATCCGTGCTAGAGAATAACCTTGAGCCAATGAGCCTGTGACTAGAATCCAGCCTGCAAGCCTTGTGGTAATTACTGTGGTTAACGCTGCATAGATTTATCTTTTTTCTTTTTTTTTTCGCGTGCATTAGTTGAGGGGGTGGGGCTGTTGTGAAGTGTATCACAACTAAATGCGATCAATTAACTTCAGACATGGATGCAAGCAGTTTGTTGCTAATTCTCTATGAGAGTCGTGTATACTGTTAAAGCTGCAGACCATTTTCCATGTTCTTTTTCTCGATGGCCATGTTTCCCTCATGATGCAATTGATTTTCACTATTAAACCATTCACTGCTAGGACACGCTGTTCTCGCAAGGTTGGAGGGACACTGTTAGAATAAGTACACGCAGGCAATGTGTTAAACCAGCTTGGTGTGAAAAGGGTTTTAGTACCTAGCCAGAGAGGGAAGGAAATGCAGAATATGAGATGATTATATATGGATGGTCATGAAGGATGTGAAATATTTACTCTGACAACTTGTCTCTTTTCTTACTTTCCAATGACCGCCATGATTCTCACCTACCCGGTTCTGGACGAGCAGTGGACTGCCTGGACCCTCTGTGTTCGGGCCATGGTGTGTGTGTGAAGGGGGAGTGCCTTTGTTCACCGGGCTGGGGAGGCCCAGACTGTGAGAGCCCCCTGCCAGCGTGTCAGGAGCAGTGTTCAGGCCATGGCAGCTACCAGGCAGACTCTGGTTTATGTACCTGTGATTCAAGCTGGACTGGTATCGACTGCTCCACAGGTGAGGGCAACAACCGTGACATACATACATACATGCTACATACATGCTACATACATGCTACATACATGCGGAACCATGTGATTGTACTAAATATAAGTTGCAACTGCTAACTGACAAAAGTGTGAAATGTAGGGCTGCAACTATTGATTATTTGGATAATCAATTAATCTGTCCATTATTTCTTCAATTAATCGATGAATCGGATAAACAGACTAACAAATAGTTCCATAAATCTATTTTTTAAAAAAAAATTATTTTAAATGGACAATTTTAACACAAAACAGACCAAAATCTATGCTATAAAACATGTGCAAAAGATATGCTTATTTCTTTAGTAAAGTGCAAAATATCGTATTTTTCACCTTGCTTAGACGGACCGGAGATATTAAAATAATTGTCTACAAAACAATTATAGAAACATCTTTTATAGAACATAGTTCTAAATAACCTTATAATAAGGGCTGTTGAATATTAATTCTGTTGCTTTATGTATTTTACCTGTTTAAGTTTATTTTGACATGTACTGTTTTTAGAATTACTTTTATTTTTGAAACAGACTTTGGAGTTTCTACGGTGCGCATCGGTAGTTGAAAAAACGATAAAAGTAAATCACATAGTAAAACGTTTAACAAATGAACATCCCCGAAGCGTACAAGGTAGAACACTTTGTAATACTATAATAGTAAGTTCTGGTTTGTGTTTTAAATTAGTTTTGCACTATAACTCTTTCTGTTTGATTACTTGAGCACTGCCGGGTAGTGTTAATGAGCTTGCTAGATTAACGTTAGCTCTACCTCAAACATTAATTAGCCAGCTAGTGAAATACACTTGTCGTACAATTTTGAAGTGGATTTGATTCAATAATAGACATTTAAGCTGGATCGCGACCAAACACCGGCTATTTGATAAGATCTACCTGCTGTGGGAGGAACTATTCCTCATTTCAAAACGCAACGCATGCTATTATTATGTGTCACCATGCTGTTGATTCCCCTTCGCTTATCGCTCCAACCTTTTTTCTTTTAAGTGCTCCCTGCCTCCCTCATTACGGTGGTGCTCCGGTGCCATGCCATTTATGTTTTACAGACTTTGCACGTAAAACTTATAAGTTTAATTTAAAGTTAAGTTCTGCCATAATATCGAAGATTTCGGTCAGACAGTTTAAAATGAGTTCTTTCTTTTAGTGACGTAGCTCCACCACACAGGGAGCAACCACGTAGACCCAACGAATCGATAATGAAATTTGTCGCCAACAATTTTAATAATCGATTTTTATCGATTTCATCGATTCGTTGTTGCAGCCCTAGTGAAATGTAAATCTACAGTATGGTTCTGTACTATATTGTACATGTTTCCAACACACAGACACACATTAAATACGGATCTTTTAGTCTTTTCGCTCACATACATGTAAACCATAATGTATTCCATTATAGGGCTGTAACAACTGTTGAGATAACATTTATGTTCAAATGATACTCCTACTGTAGACTCCAGGAGACTTTGGAGTTTAGTCACGTATTTAACCATCCATAACAGGTTTAAAACTAGTCAAGCCCCAACTGTTGTTTTCTGTCTGGCTGTGATTTAGATTACTAGATTGCGTCTGCTGTACATGACTCTAACTTTTGTTCTTACCTCTGACTGAGTAACACACAGACCCTGGCCAATGGGTTTTTCTGCTGGTAATGATCTGCCAGCTCTTAACAGAAGGAGACCTTCACACACCCAGCAGCTTTTCAGACAACTGGGCAATCATTTCTTGGTCATGCTGTGTCAAAATTAGGCTGCACTTCACATCCTGTGTCTTTATCAATACCTATATACCTTTAGGGGAATACTTTAAATTTTGCATACTAATAATTGTTTTATATTTTTTTGTTATCCTACTTAGCTTTGAACAATTTATCTTAATTTGAGCATAGATATTATCTGTTCATTTGCTTTTTGCATTTTAATTTGGGTCACCTGTCTGGTGGTTTATAGAGCGCCAAAGTCCACTACATTAGATGAAATCTAACTTGTTAGCGGAATGCTACACTTAAGAAGTTGAAAAGGGCTATGCGTTTAATTAGACACTCTGCCTCCAGATACAGTACACTTAATTTGCACGTCATTTGATGTGGTAATTTGTTAAAATGTATTTACGGTGAAAAGCTGTCTTTCACTGAAATGTTTAATTAATTAGTCAGAAGACATTGATGAAAAGGGTAGCCACCACTGAGTCTAAGGTTCCTACTGATAACAGACAGCATTGAAACAGTGGTTCTAGAAACATCTGAGAGTCTGTTGGGAGATGCTGAATATTTCTCTGTGAAGTTTGTGAGAGATTTGGTATTCTTTTGTTCAGCCAGGGAAACAGAGGTAGATTTCATGTAGGGGATGAACAAAGTCCCTGGTTATGGACTGAACAGGAAAAGTGCCAACAATGTTTCGGAAGCCTCCCTGCTTGACAATATAGGCCACGTGTAATATCAGTTATTACAATATAGGCCACATGTCATATGAATTATTACATTACAGGCTACATGTCATCAATTACAGTGCCTCCTTACAGCATCATGTTTATCATAATTCAAGTACTAGGTTAAGGTGTAGGCTTGTCCCTGAAAGTAAAGCCTGGAGGAGTCCACAATAGAAAACAAGCTAAACAGGCGAAACCACTTTAAATCACTGACACCTCGCATAATCCTCAAATCAATCAAATACCTTTGTTGGGCAGAGCTCCAACAGTGCGTATTACCATGTAGAGTATGGAGTAGGTGCAACAGTGCTCAAGAATATCAGAGAAATCACAGATTAAAACATCCTCTAAATATTGATGTTTGCCAATTTAGTTTTTGCTTCTGACAAAAATAATTGACCTTATTTCCAGATTTTCTTTTGTTTACCAGCATTTTCCAAAGGTGCAAACGGAACCACCATGGTCTAAAACAGTGGCGTAACATGAAACAGTTTAAAGTCCCTGTGACGTAGTAGGCATACGGGAAGGGCGGGTTTCCTGAAATATCATCCAATGAAAAGATTTTTTAAAGTGTCAGTGATGTGATAAGGTATGGCTACATTAGACTAGGGGCGGGGCACTGAGAGATGGCTTACAAGACAATTCTCAAAAGCCAATGTAATCTCTCCATCTTCATTACTTTCCTACTCAATTGCGACTTTCAGTGATAACCAAAAGGAAAAATAGCTCATGTGGAAGCTATTTCACTTTTCAATGAATTGAATCTTAGAGCATTGTCATACCCTGTTTTCCATAACTATCCATGCATTAACTCAATCCACACATTTTTCTAGCCTCCCAAAGCCAAGTTCAGAATTTCTATCCAAAAGTGTAAATGGATTTTATGTTCACTCAAGTATATGTGTGACTTGTAATGTTTGCTGTGTGTGACTGTGCTGACAATATCATTACCACAGACTACAGTACACACTAGTGTATCACAGTGAACTAGCCTATGTGTATCAATGTGCAGTATGTGATTTTTGAAACGAACTCAAATGTTTTTTTATGAACCTATGTTTTAACATCTCCCATTTTGTGATGTTCCAATTCACAGTGATGACCGTGCCTTATCACAACAACGCTCCAACAGGTTTAGGAGTGTGAAAGATTGAGAAATACAGTGTGTATGTCCTCCAATGCCCAAACACAGAGAGAGCGAGCAACAGCAAGAAATGTGATGAGTGACTTGGAATAACTCCCTAGTATATTGAAAAGCTGCAGAAAGGTGTCCAGTCCTCTTCTGGCTGTGCTGGGTGTATAAGAGAACAAGACATTTAAGGCAACATTAATGTAGTCGGCACATCCATATAAACAACAGATCAATAAATACAGGTTCCTATTGGTAGGACGCCTCCAGGATACGAGTCGATTGACTCTGTGAGGCAGCTGTATGGTGAGGCAGTGACTTAGAGCACTGCGCCACCTGTGTGCATGCGAAACATAGAAATCATAGCACATTGAAATAAATGCCAACATTCAAAGATTACTAGAAATGTGTGTTTGACCTCAAATATGTCAACCAGTATTGTGAGCAGATGCAAAGACAAAATGAATAGAAATGTCATATGCTTAATGGTAGAAAAATTGACATTAATAAAATGCAAATGGAGTTGTTATGGCATGATTAAATATGATGTATATTTAAATGAGATGGCCTTTTTTCATATGTGGGAATAAGTGGTCTTTCTGTGCCTGCAGCTCTTTCTTCTCCCTACTGATTGGCTACTTGCTGATAGGATGTACTCTCCATATTCCACTGAAATTATTCATTGAATACCATTAAACATCTAAAACTTTAAGCATTGAATGTATTATAACTACACCTCCAGCACTGAAAAGATATACTTTTTTATTATAACAAACATATTCCTGTTCTTATTCGAAATGTATTTCAGAATCATAGTAGGTAGGTAGATAGCGATGCCATATAAAGATAACAATGTGCTTCTATTTTATTCCTTTTTAAAATGTTTTTAAAAGTATCTATTACGTTTACTTGCCAGACAAGAGGCAACAGATTGAGTGTAGCATCATTAATGAATTCCTAAGAAATGATCACAAAATGCATTTTTCCATTTTGCGAGCGAAGAGGCAGCTGGCCTTTGACATGTCCATCTGGTGAACTGTGTGTTGCCCAGTGAACCAAGAGCCCTGGCTGTGTGTGTCTGTTTGCAGAGGTGTGTCCGGTGCCCTGCGGCGCCCACAGTTTGTGTGTGGGAGGGAAGTGCCAGTGTGAGGAGGGCTGGGAGGGGCCAGGCTGTGACCTGCAGGCCTGCCACCCTCGCTGCCACGAACATGGCCAGTGTAAGAACGGACAGTGTGAGTGCCACCCAGGTTGGGAGGGAGAACATTGCAGCATCGGTGAGTCCTGCCTCTTACTGCCCCTTCATGACTAACGCAAGAAACTGATACGATGTGTGTGTAACGACAGTTGTTATGTGACAATTTCAGGATCTATATTCTATATGTTCGGGCTGGCACCATGCTTTACTAACATACTAATGAAACATGAGTTATTGGCTTTTTCAGATACACATTATTGAATATGTCATTTGTGAGCATATAATGTTTTCTATCACTAGTCATTAAATACCGTAGCGGTTTAGCAGACCATTAGCTAACCCAGTGATTCATGCATCTGCTGGAAAATATGAGCGCACAGTTGTCAGATGGAACATATTAGTCATTTTACCCGGTCAGTCCCTCAGTCTGCTAGAAGAAAACAGGTGGAAGTGCTGGTGCACGACCTTGCAATTCATTAAGAGGAATTAAGGGTTAAAATGTAAGGTCAAATAGCTTGTAGGTATTAATTTACGGTTAGGATTAGGCATGAGGTTAACATTGTGGTTATGCATGGGGTTATGCTTAGGATTTAAGGACACAAATTGTAGGATTAAGTTTAATCAATGTGTGGCTATAGACGCTAGTGATGACCTTTGGGTAACACACCACCATGTGTCTAGAGGCCACATTACGGGCTTCAGTGATGTCGGTGGCCTGCCTGTCACTTATATAATTTATAAACATCATTGGGGTATTTGAGAATGGTAACAATGAAATTATTGGTTGCTGCCAGGCACATTTTCCATCAGTCCTCCTCCCTAGAGTGGAAGCATTTTTCTTTTCTCGCAACTGAATAATTTTCTCCCCGAGTTCGAACACACTCAATTAATGTGGGTACACCTTGATAGAACACTGCAGTTTGTCATCTGGGACTAATGGAACATAGCCAAGTGACGGAAATGCACATTTTGTAAAAGAACCAGGAGATCATTTTGAACTTCAGATATGCAAGAAAACAATTCTGTGAAATTCTTCCACTTGCCTTTAGAGATGGAGAGCTGGAGATGGGCTTTGTGTCTCCGTGGACATGTGAATAAAATCATAAAGCTTAGCTCCTGGCACATTAATACGCTGTAATTATCTCTTCATGTGCCTTGGTGCTAGCATATATCTTTGTGGCTCAGTAATCTAATCTCACAAGTTTTTTCTTTTTTCTTGCTGTAGCACATTACCTGGATCTCGTTGTGAAAGGTAAGATACACTTTCAGTCTTTAGCATTTCATTTTTGCAGTTTTTTTTATGGTATCCCTCCCTCCAAAACACATTTACACATACAATATGGAAATGAATTCTGAGGAGAAAGTAGGCTGCCCAGAGCAATTACCGTACATTCACCATACTTAATGTAATGTAAAATGGAATTTAACAAAATATGTACAAATGTTTTCAAATTGCCAGACATCTGGATTTTATGTAAATCAAAAGGGTAATAGCATCTGTCTTCCTCTCTCTAATTATGAGGAATGACCCGTTGTTTCTGGCAGTGTTCAGATGCACAGATTCTCTGTCTTCCCTCCGTCCAGACGGATGTCCAGGCCTGTGCAACGGCCACGGTCGCTGCACCCTGGAACAGAGCGGGTGGCACTGTGTGTGCCAGGCAGGCTGGAGCGGCATGGGATGTAACGTTGTCATGGAGACAGAGTGCGACGACAACGCGGACAACGATGGAGGTAAGGTCCCTGTGGAAAATGGCGTGTCTGCGGCTCAATAATGATTAATGACTTGACCTCCAGCACCGGTGAAGGTCAGGGAGACGAAAATATGTAGGACTCCTTTTCTCCTTCGCAACATCTGAGCCAACTTGCTATTCCCGCTCTCTTCCTTTCATTTTCATTTTGGTTAAATCTCGCTACTCTCAGTCCAAGGGGACCTTTAGGTTCTCTCAGTAATTTGCTGATGGTGTGCTGCCTGCTGCTTGGCTCCTCTGAGGGTTATGCTTGAGTGTAGCCCCTGGTGTTCCAGCGTACAGGGAACCAGATATGAGGCTTTGGTGCTCAGGTTCAATACCCATGTCGTTCAGGCGAACATGGAAAAGATTGCGAAAAATACCCTGTAGTGTGTGTTTGTGAGGGTAACCCAGATGTGGCTTGACTTACATTAGATGTTTTTGTTGGTTAACGGAACATTGAGTTAACGAAAAACAAATCACATTTACAATGATGAAATATGAAGTCTAATGCATGTCATTACTTTACAGGTAAGAATGCATACTCCTTCTTTTTGAAAACCATCAAGAATATTATCAGTTTTTTTATTTGAACCTATGCTGTTATATGAGGCATAGATGGTCCACACACAGTAGGACTGCATTTAGTTCCTGTTTAAGTAACAAATGTCGATAATACTTCATACTATACAGTCAAGCCAAAGGAAACAGGGATGTAATTTGCAGGCTGAACATCATGTTTGAGAAAGCTAATGATGTGATGAGGTGCAGTATGCAGATACTCAGGGTGGTTTGGAACACCCTACATTACATGAAATTGACAGACGTTAAAATGTTCTGATTCTTTTTTATAAATGAATTTGTTACGTAAAAATGTACCTTTTTATATAATGTAGAAATGAGCAACATTGACTGCACCTATTTCCTTTGTTCAGACAGAAAATGAATGTAGGAAAAGGCCGTACTGTATAATATTGCGCTGCGGAGTCTGGGAAGGGTTGTCAGCCTTTTTACTAATGAGTGTATTTCTTACCGTCAGTATATGGTAAAAGATTTGTATAGGCCTCAGAAGAAAGCCCAAGGTCTTCGGTTGAATTGGGACCCTTTCTTAAATCCTCATATCTTATTCCGACACAACGTCATAACTTGTCATACATAATATTCCCACTTCTGACAGCTGGCCTCATAGCTGAATTATTTTTATAACAGTAATAAGTATGTGTGGCTCCGCAATGTTGTGGAAGTGTGCGGGTTTGTGTGCATGCGAAAGGCAATAATAGGAGATTTATTCTTTATTTGTATTATCCATTATTTAACCAGGTAAGTCGATTGAGAACCACTTCCTACTTTTCTCTTTCTTTACTGAATAAAACCCTAGTAGTGCTTGGTATAGTAGCTGGATTATGGCGATTAGGGTCTTAATGCTTGCTGTAGAATACCAATGGACTCAGCGCCAAAATGTGGACCTGTATGAATGCCCCACTACGGTTTATTCGTACCGTGGGGATGGTTGTTACATTGTACTGTAGAGGTTCCTATCACCTATGTTTTGTGATGCTGACCCGAATACCACGTATAAACATTTGTTATAGTGGTCACACGTTTTATGGCGCGTTACAAATTATTACATAGTAATCAGTCTGGGCAGTAAACCTCTGTGATTCTACAACCCAATGAGTTTATTCACAGCATCAATGATTCACCAGTCAGACATTCTAACGTGACACTGCGGTTCAGTTCTAATGATCGCAATCTTGGATGATTTACATTCATTTTCACCCTTCTTTGGTGTAAAAGGAAATTGCACAAAGCTACAATTGGCCACAAAATCCAACAAAAAAGATGAGGAAAGACTATCCCCATTTCAGTTACATTTCCATGCCAATATATGCACCTTTCAGAATCCCAGAACACATTCATATTTTCGTTTTATCTGAACTACATTAGACATGTCATTTATATTCCAAATTAGGTCTCAGATCCTTTGTATTTATTCATGTTTATGAATTTTAATATAAGTATAGGCATGTGTCATTGTTTTGGATCTGTATTGTTTACACAGAGCCTACCTGAAAATAAGACCCTCCGTTTCATTTTAAAGAAAGGTTAAGTAAATACACATCGAAGGCAATTGTTGAAAAAACTAAATGGAAAATTATCTCCTGAAAAAGAGCAGGGATTAAGAGAAAAGATAATTACTTTCCCAACCAGCTGTAAATATCTTACCAAACAAATTGTAATTCCGCCATCATTATGAACAAGGTGACACCTCTTTCCTTTTTGTGATGCACAATGTTTATCTTTTGCAGCTGTGAAGAGTATTCATTATACAACATTAGTTCAGGAACTTGTTTAGCAGTTCTCCTTCAAATAATGGATTTCTTCATTATAGTATTGCATTGTTTATTTGTTAATTATGTAAATGTGGTGGCGAGGGCTGGTCCGGGACAGGTGTCATTGTTAACAGAGATATTGTTGTTCTATACATAATGGAAAAAACAGCTCCATCTCATCCCACTGCATCTTCCATTATTTCCATTGTAACGTACTGAACAATGTTAGTGTTTATCCCTGATTTAACCACAGAAAAAGAATGCATTGTGATCACAACCAGGGTATTTTGAGCAGAACCTGCCAACCAGCTTATGGCCGGGCACGGTGCCTTCCTTACTTTGGCAGTACAGTACTGAAGGGGAATATTTTGGCTCTTTGCCCAGCCGTTATGCTGTTGTGTTAACCGGTCGCTTACAGAAAACTGTACGTCCTATTTTGCCCCTACTGTACATTATTACATCTTGTTAACATGGTTAGTACATCAGTATATTCTGACAGTACAGTTCCTACCTTATTGTATTCTCTATACTTATTTAACAATTTATTCTGAATTAATTTAGCTTAAATACTGTATATCATCGGTGTTTATTGACACAGTGAAAAACAATAAAAAGTGCTGGTAATTTGCTGTCACTACTTTTTCTATTATTTTACAGACATTTGCTTCAAGAAAATAACATAAAATACTTTGTGAACACAGTAGATGTCCGTTAACACACAGATCTGATAATACCTTAAACAGACTACTCAGACTAATCTACTGTTTATAAAGTATTTTCTGTTATCGTCTTGAAGGAAATAGAAAAATAGAAAAAGTACTGGCAGCAAATTACCAATACTTTATACAGTTTTTTCAAAGATTTTTTTTACAGTGCAGCATACATTTGAAGAGTTCTTTTTTCATAGATGCATTTTGATACAAGTTAGGTATCTAAAATACCATGTTCTCCAAATCATCAGATCTAAGACATCAAGCTAATCGTCATCAGTCTGTGATGAAGATATACTGTGTTAAAGAGGATGTACTCCCATTTTATTGATTTATTCTATATCTTTTGGAAATGTTATTCACAGTTCAAAGCCACAGTTCAGGTTTCATCTGAGTGTCAGCAGGTCCACTATACTTGAGTTATTTTACTCTCCGCTGTAATATGTAGACTGTGATACTGCACATGATGTAGACATGTATCGATGGGTTTTACTCTAGATGGCCTGACAGACTGTGTGGATCCAGACTGCTGTCAGCAGTTTAGCTGTCAGAGTGGGCCTCTGTGCCAGGGCTCCCCAGACCCACTGGACCTCATCCAGCAGAGCCAGGCCCCCTTCGCCCCTCTCCTCTCACGCCTCTTCTACGACCGCATCCAATTTCTGGTGGGGAAGGATAGCACCCATGTCTTCCCTGGAGACGTCCCGTTCGACAGCAGGTAGAACAGAAAATGTAGAAATTGGAATGTAGTAGCACACAATTGAAAAGGAATACCAACATGTTATGGGACTTGAAAATGTAAAATGAAGAAATGTGATTCTGTTAACATTGTATAGTCCAAATTATGTATTCACAATCAGACAAATATATAGTGCTTTCTAATGTAATAGTGTGAATACCATAAAAATGTCTGTACATCGAGTGCTAACTATTCAAACTTGGTTATTTTTATATCTTCTCATTCCCCTATTTTAGCCTCATTTGAGCTAAGTGCCAGTATTCAATGTAAACGTTGAATTAACGTCCAAAAAAACAGAACCAGGAATTACACATATTTTAAAATATCAAACTTAATGCTACAACCCTTTTAAGGCATACCTCTACCCCAGAAAACTGTTGCTGCTTTGAACTGTTAAAGGTTCCTCTAACAACCACTTAGCTAACTAGCGATGGTTCATTGAGGAACTCCAGATTCCTTGAGGATGTCCAGGGCTCCTGGAGTCACCACTTATAATGGTGCAGAGTGCTGTGAATGGAAGGCACATGTGCCTTTGTTAACTGAACTGGAACACACTGTAACTTATTAAAGTACCTTGCACTTCCCCAGCCGAGCCTCAGTGATTCGAGGGCAGGTGGTTGCACTAGACGGAACCCCGCTGGTGGGGGTGAATATCAGCTTCCAACAGTACCCTGAATATGGCTTCTCTGTCAGTCGCCAGGATGGCAGGTAGGAAGATGTAGTATTGTGGATACTAGTGAAGTGGCTCCATGATTGATTACTGGTGAGAGAGATGGTTCTACTCTGACCGTGGATTCTGTTCCTCTAGTTTTGACCTGGTGGCTGCGGGGGGCATCTCAGTGTCACTCATCTTCCAGCGAGCTCCCTTCCTCATGCAGAAACGCACCGTCTGGTTACCATGGAACCAGTTTGTGGTTGTAGAGAAGGTCACCATGACCAGGGCGGAGACTCGTCTGCCTGTGTGTGACCTGAAGAACCTGATCAGTCCTTACCCCATCGTTCTCCCCTCACCTCTCACGCGCTTCGCCAGCACCTGTGAGGAACGAGGCCCAGCCATCCCTGAGCTGCAGGTATAGTACACTGCCCACTCACCAGCCTGTAATGCAAAATATGTTCAGTAATATTGCCAGTCCCAGCAGTGATCACTCACCATTCAATTAGCAGCTATACTAACTGCTGTACGATATTTTCTCCACTCCTTGTTGTGATTACTTCCAGGTGTACATTATACTGTAAATGGTTGTTTTTTACAAATTCCTGTATTTTTCTTTAGTTAAATTTTTTTATGTTTTTTTCTTCTTCTCCTGCACCCTATTTAATTTTCACCTGCCGCATATTGTACCTGTGAAATCATTTTAAAATCTCACACTAATCAGTTGCTGGGGTACTTTATTCACAGAGTTGCCATCTGCTCACTATCTTCTCTCACCATCCCCCTGGTACTCATGCCTCAGCTTTGGAACTGTGTTTTGCAACATGGAGTTGTCCTAGTTTGTTGTGGAAGATAATGAATCTGATAGGGATTTTAATGAGGATCCAGTTCAGAGTGATTGAAGCTGTGAGCAGCGAAGGGTACGAGTGGGGGTGAGAACGTCAGTAGTAATTAAAATGTCCTCCTGTACGGTCCTAATGATGTAGGATATACAGATGCCATTTAGTATTCCAGGGGCAATGTAGAATAAACTTTCAGAAGTGTAAAAATATAAATATTTTATTTGTTGTCAAGCAAGTCATATACAGTATGCACAACTTTATTTTGCAACATGAACAAACACGAGGTGATTAAACAGTCTTAACAGGAAACCTTTAAAACATTTCTGCATAAATAACTTGTTGCTGTTAGAAAAGCTGTGAGCACAAATGGCCACTTCCTATTTCTATACTTTATGTATTTCTATACTTTAAGTGTCCTTTGTCTTGATTTTCAACTTAAAGGATTTTGATACTATGTACAAACCATTTGGTTTTATAATTTGTTACAGATTTTTATCTGTCAAATGTGCCTAGCATTTGGAAATTAACTAAGTTAACTTGATCTAAAATATTTACCCAAGGTTATTTATCATAAGACATGAATAGAATTTATCATATTAAATATTCGTAAAATCTTAAATCTTCTTGAAGGGTAGCTTGTCTACCAATTTTAGGGAAATGGAAAGGCATTTCAATAACAAGTGAACTATGCATTTGCCTATAGCATATAATATTTTATAGTACCGTAATAGGCTATATAAATAGGCTCTATTAATAGGGTATATTAATATAGTAATAACCTTTAGAAAAAGCCTATTGTAATAGCCTATAGTGGTAACCTACAGTATAGTAGTAGCTTAGTGGTAGACTATAGTAATAGTCTATAGTAGGAGCAAATACTGGAGTAGTAGGCTATAAGAATAACGTATGGTAGTATGTAGTCTATAGTACGGTAGTAGCCTGTATTAATAGCCTATAGTAATAATCAATAGTAATAGCCTATATTAGTATAGTAGGCATTAATAGTAGTCTTTAGAAACAGCAAATAATAATAGCCTATTGTAGTAGACAATAGTAGTAACATGTAGTAGTAGCCTATAGTAATAACCTATAGTTCTAGCCTATAGTAATAACCCATAGTAATAGCCTATAGTAAAGTAATAGCCTAAAGAATAACCTATAGTAATAGCATATAATAGCAGCCTATAGAAACAGCCTATAGTAATAACCTATATTAGGAGCCTACACTAGGAGCATATACTGTAGTTGTAGCCTATAGATGTAGCCTATTAGTAATAACCTATATTAGGAGCCTATAGTAGGAGCCTTTGGTAGTAGCCTATAGTAGTATCTTATAGTAATAGCCTATAGTGATAGATAATATTAGTAGCCTATAGTAGTAGCCTATATTAGTAGCGTACACTCACCTAAAGGATTATTAGGAACACCCGTTCAATTTGTCATTAATGCAGTTATCTACTCCACCAATCACATGGCAGTTGCTTCAATGCATTTAGGGGTGTGGTCCTGGTCAAGACAATCTCCTGAACTCCAAACTAAATGTCAGAATGGGAAAGAAAGGTGATTTAAGCAATTTGAGTGTGGCATGGTTGTTGGTGCCAGACGAGCTGGTCTGAGTATTTCACAATCTGCTCAGTTACTGGGATTTTCACGCACAACCATTTCTAGGGTTTACAAAGAATGGTGTGGAAAGGGAAAAACATCCAGTATGCGGCAGTCTTGTGTTATGGGCAAAAATGCCTTGTTGATGATAGAGGTCTGAGGCGAATGGGCCGACTGCTTCAAGCTGATAGAAGAGCAACTTTGACACAACTTTTACAACAGCAGAAGACCCCACCGGGTACCACTCATCTCCACTACAAATAGGAAAAAGAGGCTACAATTTGCAAGAGCTCACCAAATTTGGACAGTTGAAGACTGGAAAAATGTTGCCCGGTCTGATGAATCTCGATTTCTTTTGAAACATTCAGATGGTAGAGTCAGAATTTCACGTAAACAGAATGAGAACATGGATACATCATGCCTTGTTACCACTGCGCAGGCTGGTGGTGATGGTGTAATGGTTTGGGGGATGTTCTCTTGGCACACTTTAGGCCCCTTAGTGCCAATTGGGCATCGTTTAAATGCCACAGCCTACCTGAGCATTGTTTCTGACCATGTCCATCCCTTTATGGCCACCATGTACACATCCTCTGAGGGCTACTTCCAGCAGGATAATGCACCATGTCACAAATCTTGAATAATTTCAAATTGGTTTCTTGAACATGACAATGAGTTCACTGTACTAAAATGGCCCCCACAGTCACCAGATCTCAACCCAATAGAGCCTCTTTGGGATGTGGTGGAACGGGAGCTTCGTGCCCTGGATGTGCATCCCACACATTTCCATCAACTGCAGGATGCTATCCTATCAATATGGGCCAACATTTCTAAAGAATGCTTTCAGCACCTTGTTGAATCAATGCCACATAGAAATAAGGCAGTTCTGAAGGCGAAAGGGGGTTAAACACAGTATTAGTACGGTGTTCCTAATAATCCTTTAGGTGAGTGTATACTAGTAGCCTATAGTAGTAGCATATAGTAGGTAGCCTGTAGTACCGTAGTATATACTAGTAGCTTATTAGTAATAGCCTATAGAAATAGCCTATACTAGTAACATATAGTAATAGCCAATAGTAGTAATCTATACTAGGAGCATATAGTAGTAGTGTATAACAGTTGCCTGTTCTTTCCTGTCAGAATAATTATTATCTACATATATATTTAGTGGCCATTTGTTTTGCATACATAATCCCTAAAAATATATTTATTTTCTAATAAACGTAATTTTTAGAACGGATTCCTGTAGAAACCGAGATGAATGCTTATACCTTTGTTCTTTTTTTGTGGTATGGTTTCAGATTTTAGTGTTAAATTTTGTAAAATTAATCTGTTTTTATTATTGATGTCTTTAGGCTGTGCATGAGGAGATCACCATCCCTGGCAGTTTCTTAAAGCTCAGCTACCTGAGCACCAGATCCCCAGGCTACAAGTCCCTGTTACGCATCATCCTAACTCACTCCATCATTCCCACTGGCCTGGCCAAGGTGCACGTGTCCACCGCAATAGAGGGTCGCCTCTTCCAGAAGTGGTTCCCTGCAGCTCCCAACCTGGTCTACGTCTTGGCCTGGAACAAAACGGACGTCTATGGGCAGAAAGTGGTGGGCCTGGCACAAGCTTTGGGTAAGATAAAATAGAGCACTTTAGTCATGTCCATCCAGATGCCCTTTAGGCAAATACAATGTGGTGTAGTTTACTTCTTTGCCATTGTTTTTTTTTCTGAGTGCTAGCAGACACTATAAGTCGGTAACTGCAATCCGTAGCTTATGGCAGATTAAAATCTTTTTAAACAGAATTACATTCAATGGTGTAAAAGCGGAACAGCATTTGACTTATATTTTAAATACTACAATCACAGAAAGCTTTCACAGTGTTGTAATGGCCTGTAGTATGAAATCCTGAGAGATTTTTCAAGGGCCAAATATAAGCTCTTTTACATCGGTGGCTGATTTAGTGTGCTGGCTTTCTATTAGGAGCTACAGCTCTGATACAGTGATGCAATTTGTCTTAATGGAGAGAGTTTTACAATTCTAACTAGACTAGAAAGTGAGAACTCTTATCTCTTTCACACACTATGAGGATTTCTCTACTGATTGCTCTCCATGCCTTGTATTACTATCAGATAGCAGAGAATCTCCTGATTGCCTGCTTGGTATCCATGTGGTGGAATCCATTCTTACTGAGTGCACAGTTTAATCTGTGTGTATTCAGCTCGTTGATGGTGGATATGATGCACCCTTGTTAATAGCCTCTGATATAAATAGGAAGTCCTGGAGATATTACTGCCCGCTGATCTATAAATAGCATTTGAACATGTGGCACAATTAGAAATGACATCCAAACTAAATTGAAATTCAAAACACATTTTGTTATGGTGCAAACATATTTTCATCAACAGGAAACCAGAGGAAGAGATAAGGCGATGAAGAAAGGCTCTAATTTATTCATTTATGTTTATGTACCAGAGGGAATTAAGCTCAAGCTCAAACCTCATCTCGTTCCTTCTCTCTCTTTTTCTCTCTCTCACATACGCTTTCTCGGCCTCCGTACCGTCTTTCTCTCGGTTGCCGATAGTAACAAGCTGATCTATCATTGTGCCACAAGCCGAGAGGCCTGTAGCTACTCTGTAGCTGACGATGTCCTGCTTGTTGTGTGTGTGTGTGTGTGTGTGTGTGTGTGTGTGTGTGTGTGTGTGTGTGTGTGTGTGCGTGTGCGTGTGCGCGTGCGTGTGCGCGTGTGTGTGCGTGTGTGTGCGTGCGTTGTGTGGGTGAGGGAAGAGCGTGCACACATACAGTAGCAGGGCAGTGCAGCAGAGCATGACAATATCAGTGATGCATTTAAAAGGCTCTGGAGGCTTGCAGCATGCTAGCAGACATCAAGGTTCTTCTATAAGCACCATGCTGCATCGTGCCAGCCTCTGTCTGGACCACGGCTACTCTACATTTACTATAATTGTACACTGTGCAGGAGCTAGCTGCCCATCGTGACAGCGTTAGGGGTTGTTGTTTATGTCTCCTTGTAATTGCATTAACAACCGTGTAATAAATGCAAGACAATAGGCGTTGTCACATTAACGGACCGTTGGTGTCTTGTGGTTTAGTCTCTGTAGGCTATGAGTATGAGTCATGTCCAGACTACATAGTGTGGGAGAGAAGAATGGCTCAGCTGCAGGGCTTTGAGATGATTGCCTCCAACATGGGTGGCTGGTCCCTGGACAAGCATCACATCCTAAACCTTCAGAGTGGTGAGTGTTCAGTGTGTTCCACTGTGTTCAAGTGTCCCACTCACATTCAAGCATCACATCCTAAACCTCCAGAGTGGTGAGTGTTCAGTGTGTTCCACTGTGTTCAAGTGTCCTACTCACATTCAAGCATCACATCCTAAACCTCCAGAGTGGTGAGTGTTCAGTGTGTTCCACTGTGTTCAAGTGTCCCACTCACATTCAAGCATCACATCCTAAACCTCCAGAGTGGTGAGTGTTCAGTGTGTTCCACTGTGTTCAAGTGTCCCACTCACATTCAAGCATCACATCCTAAACCTCCAGAGTGGTGAGTGTTCAGTGTGTTCCACTGTGTTCAAGTGTGCCACTCACATTCAATGGTGGTACTGAACCCTACACTGTAAAAAAGTACTGGTAACAAATACACCAGTACTTTTTCGATTATTTACCTACATTACCTTCAAGACAAAACAGAATATACTTTATAAACACAGGCTGTTAACACGCAGAGGTGATATTCATTTGTAACGGACAACTACTGTGTTTATAAAGTATTTTCTGTTATTGTCTTAAAGGAAATGTCCGTATAATAGTAGAAAAAGTACTGGCAGCAAATTACCTGTACTTTTTACTGTTTTTTCACAGATAACTTTTACAGTGTAAATCTACCTGACGTGGAACTATTTCAAATCAAGTTCTTCGAAAAGGAATATTGTTAAGACCTTCTTACCAAACTATCATTGTTTGTATTTTCATTTCAAATGACAATAAAATGGACCGAAAGACACATTCGCAGATTGAGAGATAGTTGTTTTAAAAAAATGTGTCAGATTACTGAATTGTATATTGTACGGATGATAATCTATACATTCTAATCTGTAGAAAATGAAACAACCGCTTTTGGTCACTAATCTGGATATGTGCCTTGTCTTGCACATCAGTAAAGATCATTGATAATCAGATGTGGACATTTTTGGTTTCGAAGCACAAATGAGATTAGGAGCAAATATTATTTGAGCAAGTCGGTCATATTTTCTGTGCTAAATTTTTATTATCTTGCAAATATTATGTGTCACAAGGAAAACCTTGGCCGGTGCAGGGTCCTTAACCAATAAGATCTGGTCTTATTTGTCTGTGGCTTTTTAGAAAAAGGGTGGCTACATTTGAAATGCCAGAGATGATTTTTGGTCCCAATATGCCCATGGGTTAGATTTTATTGCAATCCCATAGTATAGAATATACTGTTGTTTTCTAGATAACGTTCACTGTGTACACCTCCTTTGAGAAACAACTTCTCATTCAATTGATTGCTTTGTAGCCTAATTAGTCACTTTAATTTATTCTACAACAACTGAGATATTTATTGCAACTATCCAAATTATTTCTAGTGCCCAATTAAATCAGTGGATTTCAAGTATTTAACCTAGTGATTATACAGGTTTCTAGATGTCTTCTGAGCTGTGCATGTTCATGCCCCAGGAAGATACAGCACAATGCTGGGAATGTAACTCCTCACATTGATTACAAATACACCTAATCTCCTACAAGGGGGCTGAACATTTGAAGCAGCAATGTGTTTCAAACATTTCTCATTATTTTTTTTAATTGCTCTATATATCTAAAATGCAATATTCTAAAATCATGTTGTGGGTTGTCTAGAATTGTTATTAATTCTTTCTTCCCAAAATGCATTTCATCAAACACTAGAGAAAGATATACCTTTTGACCTTTTGACATAACCTCTCACATTCATAAGGGCATATCATTTAGATAAAATATCTGTCATGTGAATGACATGTTTTACTTGAATGAGTTCCAACTGCTGAAAGTATACTTCTGCTTAATGTGGGGTATGGCAAATTAGAAGTAATAGTTGGACAGACATGCACAATTGAACCCAGCCCTTTCTTGGCCTTTGTTAACTTTGAATATTCCAGGACGGACTAATCATTCCACTGGATTTGATGCTAATGCTGCTTGTTCTGTAACTGCAGGTGTTCTGCACAAAGGAAATGGTGAGAACATCTTTATCTCCCAGCAACCAGCTGTCATCCACACAGTGATGGGTACAGGGCATGTACGCACCATACCCTGCCCCAACTGTATTGGCCCTGCCGTTGGCACCAAACTCTATGCCCCCGTCGCCATCGCCTGTGGCTCCGACGGCAGCATCTACGTTGGAGACTTCAACTTCATTAGAAGGATTCTGCCTACTGGATTTGCCATCAGCATTCTGGAATTGAGGTGACACTGCTGACCAATAATTGAATTATTTTTTGTGTTTTTCTATAGATATTCTTAAGTCATTTTTTAGGTTGATGAATTCAAATTATAGAGTTAAAATGAAAGATTGAGTCATGCAATTTTGCTATTGTTTCTTTTGTTAAGACTGTTCCATTTTAAGTTTAAATAGAAAAGGCTGGGGGAATTGTAAAAGTAATCTTTTGTGTACCCAGCACATGAACAAACCGAACAAAAAGTTTCATTGAAATGTTTTCATAAATGTTCTCATGGATCAAAGAGGAGACATTTCTCCAAGGATAAGAACTAATACTCTCTTTTTCTCTCTTCAATGCAACGCTGCTAGGAATCGAGACATCAGGCACAGGTACGCTCTCAATGCCGAACCAATACTCAAGACATAATGTATTTTCCTGAAAACGTTTTTTTTACACTGCTGCATGAAGAGAGTTGTGCTTCAATTGGAAACCGCCAGCCTCCCTTTCATGGATGAAAGATGATGTTCTAATTTGGTTACAGAATATAGGATTAGAAGTGAGGAGAGTCAGTCAATATGGAAGTGTATTGACTTGGATTTAGAGGTAGCAGGGATTAGAAATGGGGCTAGCTTTGGAAAGAAATGAGGTGAGGTCTTTAAATGCTGCACCTTATCATAAACAATCCTCAGCCTTTCATGTGTTTCGGTGAGGAGCATCGGTCTGGAAAGACCAGTGTTACACTGTTGTGTTGGGATCGGCTTGTCATCTTCTCTGCCGTGAAACGGCTCTCCGCTCTCCTAGAAATATGTTCAATATGTCCATGCAGCTACCATGTTCACAATTGATTATCAATCGATGCATTTAAAAACATATCACAGAACCACCAGTACACTGCAATGAAATTGCAAATTGAACACCCTAAGAGTCAAAATTAACACTCACACAACGGCCTATTTGTCACTGTAAGATTTTAATATTTTTGTACAAATATTAAATATTTTATCACGCACAAACTGAAAAAGACTAGCGAAACTACATCGACGGAAACAATAATCTTAGAAATGGTTGCAATCAATAATACCACTTTTAGTTTGTATTAGTATAAACTATTATTATTGTTTAATAATTATTCATAAAGTAATCAATTCATGAATGCGCAAAGCAGAAAATATATTAAAACAAACAATTCTGACAAATAAAAGTGAAGCAAAGCATTCTGGGAAAATGTGATGGTTTTGCCTAACACTTCACATTGTTAAAGTTACACTCTGACAACTAACACTGTTTTTATCACTTACACCAACACTGGGGTTCTATTGGGTTGATTTAGCACTCATAAGTGTTAATGTTAACACCAGAGATGGGACACCAAAATGTACTCAAGTAGATTTTTCTGATATTTTTACTTTACTATTTATTTTGTACCGACTTTTTACTTTTACTCCTTACATTTTTAACACAAATATTGATACCTTCTACTCCTTACATTTTACAAAATTGTCTTGTTACTTCAGTTTCAGATAATTTCAGTGAAGTTACCGTTATTATTTCTTGCGTCATCAATACCGATCTTCAATTTAATTGGATGGGAATATACACTCACCTAAAGGATTATTAGGAACACCATACTAATGCTGTGTTTGACCCCCTTTCACCTTCAGAACTGCCTTAATTCTACGTGGCATTGATTCAACAAGGTTCTGAAAGCATTCTTTAGAAATGTTGGCCCATATTGATAGGATATCATCTTGCAGTTGATGGAGATTTGTGGGATGCACATCCAGGGCACGATGCTCCCGTTCCACCACATCCCAAAGATGCTCTATTGGGTTGAGATCTGGTGACTGTGGGGGCCATTTTAGTACAATGAACTCATTGTCATGTTCAAGAAACCAATTTGAAATGATTCAAGCTTTGTGACATGGTGGAATACCCTGCTGGAAGTAGCCATCAGAGGATGGGTACATGGTGGCCACAAAGGGATGGACATGGTCAGAAACAATGCTCAGGTAGGCTGTGGCATTTAAACAATTCCCAATTGGCACTAAGGGGCCTAAAGTGTGCCAAGAGAACATCCCCCAAACCATTACACCACCACCACCAGTCTGCGCATGATGTATCCATGTTCTCCTTCTGTTTACACCAAATTCTGACTCTACCATCTGAATGTCTCAACAGAAATCGAGACTCATCAGACCAGGCAACATTTTTCCAGTCTTCAACTGTCCAATTTTGGTGTGCTCTTGCAAATTGTAGCCTCTTTTACCTATTTGTAGTGGAGATGAGTGGTACCAGGTGGGGTCTTCTGCTGTTGTAGCCCATCCGCCTCAAGGTTGTGCGTGTTGTGGCTTCACAAATGCTTTGCTGCATACCTCGATTGTAACGAGTGGTTATTTTATTCAAAGTTGCCCTTCTATCAGCTTGAAGCATTCGGCCCATTCTCCTCTGACATCTAGCATCAACAAGGCATTTTCACCCACAGGACTGCCGCATACTGGATGTTTTTCCTTTTTCACACAATTCTTTGTTAACCCTAGAAATGGTTGTGCGTGAAAATCCCAGAAACTGAGCAGATTGTGAAATACTCAGACCGGCCCCTCTGGCACCAACAACCGTGCCACGCTCAAAATTGCTTAAATGACCTTTCTTTCCCATTCTGACATTCAGTTTGGAGTTCAGGAGATTGTCTTGACCAGGACCACACCCCTAAATGCATTGAAGCAACTGCCATGTGATTGGTGGAGTAGATAACTGCATTAATGACAAATTGAACGGGTGTTCCTAATAATCCTTTAGGTGAGTGTATGTTGCATTTGACGCACCACTACAAGACGACTCGACAGATTCGACGGCATTCATTCACGGCACATCATTGCGGCCTGATTGCTGTAACCTTAGCATAGTATTATGGACATGATTGAAAATGAAGAAAACGGAGATCCCATAGATTCGGCAGAGAAGCAGCAAGACATTTCTATCTGAGAGAGATGTTTGACATAGTAGGCATGAAGAATGACTCCTGGCGAATGTGCTGCAAATTTGAGGTATACATTTGAACACTTGCAGTCTCTCTCTTCCTGTCCATCCCAGACACACACACAAACACTTTTTAACTCACTCACTGTCCTACACACAATAATGTTATGACACGTTAAACATTACAAAAGGTGTGTATATTTGTCCTATACACAATTACATTATGACATGTTACACTATACAGAAGGTCTGTATACCCTTGTTGCTCCCAAGTTCTTTAAGGGATTCCGGACAAATCCATGCATATTTACAGATTTCAGGGGTATCCCATTCACTTGACATTTTTCTTTTTTGCTGGATGTCTGTTTGCATATCAGTAAATATTTTTTAATGAAATACACATTGAATTTGTAATTTATTCAACTTTATAGTACTTAAATTGTAAAAATTGGGAGCCTGACATTTAATATTATTAGCACTCCATGTTCAAAGATTTACTAGCTGTCAGTTCATTTCTTATACGCTGCTTCCATCCCTTAGTTGCCCGGGACACAACTATACATTTAGGGCCGCCCGGTAAAAAAATATGATTGTGCAAAAACAAAATTTGGAAAAAACTGGGCCTGGGACAACAATCCCAGTTGTCCCCCCCCAAACAGCATGTCTGCACACACACATACATGTAGATTCCTTCAAATGTTAAGGGGAAGATTAAAAAACAGAAAATGAATCTGTGAAATCTCACAGAATCAAAATTTATCAAATATCTTGCTACTTAGTCAGAATCTTATTATTTAAAATGTACGCAATGGTAAATAAATAGCCTTTTTTACATGTCCACGGAAGTTTCTCAGCTTGCACTCTAGTAACATTTGTGTGGTCCAGGTAGGTTTGCATAAAAAATGGTTGTCATTCGCAAGGCAACTTTTACTTTAATACATTTAGTAAATTGCCAAGCCTGTACTTTGTTACTTTTACTTGAGTAAAGAAGTTAAACCAGTACTTCTACTTTTACCAGAGTATTTTTAACACAAGTATCTGTACTTCTACATGAGTACATGAAGTGAGTACTTTTGCCATCTCTGGTTAACACTGTAGAATTAAAACTGGAAAATCAACACTAGACAATTAGCTAAGTAGATGTGTTTTACCCTGCCACTTTGTGAATGGCACAGCCAGCTACAAATTGGGGTGAGTCGTGATACTCTTTTGAATCACAGCCTTCAACAAATATATAATAAAATAAATATATATATATGTATGTAATTTAAAATATTCCATTTAATGGATTATTAGCACATGGTGACAAATGGACAATGGAGATTTCAATGAGTCTTCTAATTAGCAGTTTGAATGCGAGGGCATTGTGTGTTCAATACTATTTGTGATCTCTGTGAAGTGTTCAAATAATGCTGTTTTCAGACAGAATAGCACTACAGTAACATGTCAATACCAGAAACCTTTCAGACAATTAAAAAGTGCTGTTTCAGAAGCAGCTATAGCCTTTCAGACAAAGGAATTCTACTCCGGCACAGAATGATCACTATTGTTTCCCTGACAACTGTAAATGTTGCAAATTAATGTGCTACATTTTGCTTTTATTCCTTTTGTTTATTGGTAGGAAAGCAAGTTGGATTCTATTTCACCAAAATATCTTGTTAAGTTACGGTATAAATAAGCCCAGAAGTACTTTGTATGCGAGAGTGGACTCTGCCAGAGTTTGGTGTAACGGTCTAAGCTCCTGACTCTCACACATGCCCCAGGCTATGGGTTCAAATCCCGGCTTGGCCAACCTTCTGTGCATTTCCTCTGTCTCCCTAACCTCTGCTTCATACTGTCCAGTCATTAGAATAATAGAAATACCCCCAAAGAAGAGAGCGTTCTGTACACATACAGAACGCAGTCAGCTGCATTAATGTAGCCCTACGATTATTTGATTGGCAGAAATGCTTTCCCAGCGAAGGTCGTTGGTCCTGCTTTAGACGGTGCATTTTGTTACAGACCAAGAAGATGGTTCTGTGGTGCTTCAAATTTCTACAGGTTTTGTGATGGAATTTTGTATCACAAAATCATAAAAATGTCCCAACCAGAGGCCACAGTCCAAATATCTGAAATGGTAAAGGATAATTATTTTTTGTTAATGTGTTTGCTTAATTTGACCATAATCCTATATTAAATTCCTTGCTTGATATGATAGTAAACTTATCAAATATGAAACTGTATGCACTGACTACTTTAAGGTTGCTCAGGACATTAATTTCAACTAGTGTAAATTTCTCTTTGATATCCTATGCTGTATATTGATCCATTGATATTGGGCTGCCTAAGCCGGAGATTTGACAGCAGAGTTCTGTGTGACTTCACGGTTACAGCAGAACTGTCTGCACACAAGCTTTATTAGCTAATGATGCCAAGACATCACCCGAGGTTAAAACGAACAATATAATTAGAGTACAACATTATTTTCTAAATTAATTCATTTGGCTAAAAAATCAGAAACAATTGCCATTGCTCAATTTGACTTTCACAGGGTAAGGCAGTATGATGTACTTGTTGGAAATAGGAAATGGAAAGTCTAATGGGTAATTTTGCACAAAAGGTTCTTATCTTATGGCCCCTCCTTCATCTGTCCTCTCTGGACTCCTTTTGAAAGAGTCTAAGGTAATCGAGGAGAGGAGGTGAGGAAGTGCCAAAAAGGCACTTGTATTAAATGAGACTGTCCGTCTCCTGCCTTCTGCAGGATGCACAACGTTATGCTTTCCTCAATGAAAGTCAGCTATCGAGGAGAATACGACACTATTCCATTAGCTTACTAATGAACTGACATCTCCTTAACCGTTCGATCTCTTATTGGTTTCCAGGCAACGGAAGGAGGATCGAGGAAAGAAGATTTAGGATAAATGTTAAAAGAATGAAAATATGCCAGGAATTTTAAGTGGTTTTGAAGTTGGAAAAAATCTTATTATCAGACATTTAGCAGGCATTTGTATTGAGAAGAAATACGATTTTAGTCACCTTGATCTGTTTACTAACATTGATAATATGAGCTACCTTGCTTAGAATGAGCTACCTTGCTTAGAATTGGCAAATGGTCAGACTAGGTTCATTATCCATATTGGTAAGCTTGTAATTATCAGATACATTTTTGTCATATTTTGGTGGAGAAATAAATGTTCAATTGTGGTACTATAATATAAAGCGTATACAATGATTGCGGATTCATATTAAGAAGCAAATGGTAAATCAGCTCCATTGCCGTTATTGCATCTGACCATGCAGATGTAAATGTAAGTGTGAAGAGTTCAGGGGTTAGGACTTGGTGTGTGTACAGTACATCAATAATGTTATCTAGTCAAATATATGCTGTCCAGCCCTAAACAGGAGACCCAAGATGATCACATTGACTTTTACCTACACGTTCTGATACAGCATTTGGAATAAAATCTGTACGGACTGGAGTTTTGATTAAACTATTAAGTCGGTGTATGTTTGTTTGTTTCACATCAGTTAGATGTTAACTTCTAAGTCTTAGGAGATGGTTTAGTCCATGTTTTTCACATAAAAATAGTACATTAGTATAGTTTTTGGCAAGGTTTAATGTCGCTCACATCTCTTTTCTTTTCAGCACCAGCCCAGCCCATAAGTACTACCTAGCCATGGACCCAGTTAGGGAGGCCCTGTATTTGTCTGACACCAGCAACAGGAGGGTCTACAGAATCAGGACCCTCACAGAGCCCAAGGACCTGGCCAAGAATATGGAGGTGGTTGCAGGGACCGGTGACCAGTGCACCCCCTTTGACCAAGGCCACTGTGGAGATCGGGGCAAAGCCATGGAGGCCTCTCTCAATAGCCCTAGAGGTAAAGCGTCATCACACTGCCTTAATATGAATATAACCAACTAGTGTTGAGTGAAAGCTTTAAAATGACATTGCTATGTATATATGCAGCAATCAGCCCTTTTCCAGAGCCTGACAGGTATTATAATTCTGAATATTGACAGATTTTAGTAGAGGTTAAATCTTCTTTCCCCCTTGTCAATAGAAAGTCCTTGAAATTGTTTGAGGGTTAGACTCTATCCACCAGTGATGATCTCATTCATTTTCTGTTCTCAAACAGCGGAGGCTTTGAAGTTCAAATAGAGTGTGTCATTTTTACCAGGGTTGAAATTCCTGTCCACAGTCTCCTGTGTGTATTAGCTACATTAGACTCAAAGTGTGGCGGCCACATTATTTAGACTGGCATCGGTCTGGGCATCTTGTTCTGGTTCCAGTGCTGAAATGCTATTAATTCTGCCTATGAGCCTCCCTCTTCACATCCCCTCTCCATTCCCCTCAGCCTTATCTTCTGGGCTGGGTGCTGCTTAGTTAGACTACACAGCACAGTACAGCAGCAATGGAAATGAATTTCACTGCTCCTCCGAAACACAATAGCAGGGATGCCATGGCCCCGTAGGCGGTTGAGTAATGCCTTTATCTGGTGATAACACACCATCTCCGGACCGCAGTTCTTCACACACAGTCCCAATAACTGACCGTCCTCTTCACAGTAAAGCCTTTACAAGGCTGCTGCAACAGCGACGTGTGACGCCATCCCATGCAGCCGGTTGATCCATCCAGCCTGGTCAGGAGTAAAGATGGCAGTCAAATCGAAAATAAAGATGTTATTGTCAAACCATGACAAGTGATGAAACTGTTCCTAAATCAGGCAGCTCAGACCAGGAGGGAGCGCGATAGTTTATTGCTAACAGGATTTGAGTACGCCGTGGCTGACAGATCTCCAAGAAGAGGAGAGGCCGCGGCGTAGCATTAACCTTCAGGAATAATGAGTATTACTGGCTGTCACAGATACAGATGCAGTCATTGTGAAGCAGCTGCAGCCCATACGTGCACTACTGTTTGCGCCTTCATTGATATTGATGTGGTATTGACACTCTGCTCAGTCCCACAGTCTCCCCAGCAGCACATAAAACATTAGAACTATTAATTATAATAGCTCCCTGAACCATGAAACCAAAACAACACTTCATCACTGTCACCTCAGCCAGGCTGGGATTTATCCTCATTTCGTGGTTACTGCTGCATTCTGTTGTGTTGCATAAATAGGACACTAAGCAAAAAGAGCTTTAAATTGGGCTTTTTATGCCAACTATACTTGTAACTAGGTTTGTTAGGCTATTGTCTAATGGGATTGCATTTAGCAAATTGTGTTCGCTTGTTTCTTTGGTTCAACAATCCCCTTTACATCTCGAATGTATGCAGACAACGTGTGCAGTCAACAACAATGAGACAACCTACAGGGAGGAAGTTAGAGCCTGGCAATGTGGTACCAGGTAAACAACCTCTCCAATAACAATAGAACTGATGACGACAATAAACGAGCTGAGGATTGGGTTCAGGAAACAGCAGAGAGACCACGGCCCCCGTTCAGCCACAGGGTAACTGTAGAGAGGGTCAGAAGTTTATAATTCCTTGGCATGAACACCGTGGTCCAACCACAACACCGTGGTTAAGAAGGTGCAGCCGGGACTCTTTAACCTCAGGCAGCTAATAACATTCTGCATGTCCCAGAGGAACTTCACACATTTCTACCTACTCTCAGGCTGCATCACCACCTGGTGCAGTACCTACTCAGTTCTCGGTACGGCTCAGACACGGTCACATTCCAGACGGAGATGGATTAACTACTCTGTCGCTCATAACAACAGTGAAATTGAGATCAATCTTTTACCTCAGGTGGATTGTTTCTCATGTTACTACACTAACAAATGCTACATTGTTCCACCTGCAAGCAACTGTGTACTGTACCAGCTAATGTTCCACTTATCTGGAATGTGCTCAATATACATACTTATAAATTGCATAGAATTGATACACAGTTTTATTATGTGGATTTTTCTATTAGTATTTGTATGCTTTTTTGTGGCTTTGGTTGGCAGGAGTTTTGTGGCTAGGTCTTGATGCTGTTAAATGTGATACAGAGAAAAGAATGCTGTCAGTATTAAACACATTATACCAAAGCTTCTAACCCCATAGGCTAATGTCATTATACGTTTGAACAATGCTTTGAGGTAACCCTGACCTTTAGCCCAGCACTTGTGAAGGGGAAGAAAATGTAGCTTCACCAAACAGCCTGAGGGAGAAGCTAGATTATGAAAGATGACATTGGCACACTTTTTTGCTAAATCAAGCAGTGAATCAATTAGGTGCGTTGGCGGGTCTTTAGCTGACGCTCTGTCACTGTCACACAGATAGTGTGTCTTCCTTTATCAGCCTGTCATCCTTTCTGAGTGACGGGAGAAGGTGTGAACAATGTCGGCAGTTTGTAACAGGCCAGTTTGTAACATGCATGCTGTAAATTTTCTTTTTGGTATACGTGTTAAGTTATATCATTACGCATGTAGAATATCAACTGCATAATATTTTGAATATTTGAAAATGTATTTGAAAGTAATCGAAATGCCCTGTGTTGATTTAAACTCTAGTAGGTTTACTTTGCGCAGTGATTTTCTTTGTAATATTTGCGTTCTTCAGTCATTCTTCAGTCATGTTTCTAATGGACCTAGACCTACAGTAGGGTTTAAAGGATGTACAAACAGCACTTCTAACAAAGACAACATGTGATGTGTTCTTTTGCAAAACACCCTCAGAGGAATAAACAGCAGCAGGATATATACTGTAGATATAAAATGTAGATATATAATGTAGATATAAAATGTAGATATATAATGTAGATATAAAATGTAGATATAAAATGTAGATATATATTGTAGATATATAATGTAGATATATAATGTAGCTATATACTGTAGATATATAATGTAGATATATAATATAGCTATATAATGTAGATATATACTGTAGATAGAAAATGTAGATATATAATGTAGATATACTGTAGATATATAATGTAGATATATAATGTAGCTATATACTGTAGATATATAATGTAGATATATAATGTCTGAGTAATGAAACAGGCTGGGAGTTTTTAAAAGCCTCAGGAATCTTTTGCAGGTGTTTAGAGTTAATTAGTTGATTCAGATGATTAGGTTAATAGCTCGTTTAGAGACCCTTTTCATGATATGCTAATTCTTTGAGATAGGAATTTTGGGTTTTCATATGCTGTATGCCAAAATCATACATCATACATCAGTATTAAAACAATAAATGACCTGAAATATTTCAGTTGGTGTGCAATGAATCTAAAATATATGAAAGTTACATTTTTATCATTACATTATGGAAAATAATGAACTTTATCACAATATGCTAATTTCTTCAGAAGGACCTGTATATGTAGATCGGTGGCTAGTTATTGGAGTCCAGGATTGGTTGTTACATCATCATATCAGGGTCATAATATCAGGGTGAAGCAAACTATATTGCTGGAGGATTAAATATACTGTAATTGTGATTTTGGTGTTTATTGTTTGAGCAATTATTTTAGAAGCATTGCAGGTGGAGAGGTTAAATCCCATCGACATGAATTCTATAGAAGCCTTATTAAACTGTTTTGCTTGGTCATTCGATTAGTACACAAAAAATGGCGACTGTCGTTAGTTGTCCCGGTAACAACACACAAATCAGTTTTAATGCAGAAGTAGGGCAGTCGATCTTTGCAAAGAATGGTACACGTATAAATGGCTGCCGCTCTGACCCTTCTGCCACATTTATTTGCATTGGAATGGCACTTCTAATCATTCCATTTCTATGTTAAATCCACTGGTAGACATCTCGGTAGAATGCAGATTATGAGAGGAAATGGCAGAAGGGTGATAAACTAACACATATGGATAGAATCTGTGAGTCATAGTAGAACTTGAAATCAGGTTTATTCCATGGACTGCCCGGTGTTCGAAACAATCCTGTATTTGAAGGAAATGTAACGGTTATTGGTCAACTACAGAGGTTGCACTGTTAAACAACATATGGCTGTAAGTAGCACTACTATGGTAATATTATGGCCCCTTGAGTTCATCCAGTCAGGAGAGGGACTAGGGGTGGTCAGAATAAAGTGTTAATACATAAAGAAGGGGATTAGAAACGTGTAATACCATATCTGATCTACAAAACCAAGGACATATAAGGTCCTGAGGGTTTTGATCTTTTGGCATATTATAGTAGTGTAAGCGAAGTAACTCACAAACAAGTACCCGAAAAACTGAGCAGGCCCTGACTCTTGTGCTTGGAAATTGAACCGCACTGTAATTCCAGTTAACCCAGAACTAAAGTACAAGTTACTGGCTGAATGGGCTCCCGTCTTCCCCTTCCATAATTCCAAAGAGGCTAACACTTGCAAAAATGTGATTTTTCAAAATTACCATTAACAAAAAATATTAACTTCTAAACGAATGCTGGTTGATTTCACATATCCTTCTGTATCATGGCAAATCAACATAACTGTGTTTAAATAGCCTGTCACAAGAGATTAGAAGCATTTATCCATCAGATAATGCATATCCAATGTTACCATTTTTCGGTGAGCAAGCTGTTGTTTGATGTATGGCAGCAAGTAGAAGTTAAAATAAGTGGATTAACAATTTCACACCGAGAGAGACTAGGGCTCTTAAGGATTACATATGCTTTTAAGAAAAGATAAGAGCTTTGGCAGACTGATTCAAATGTCTGATAACCTGACACCAGGTCGACATGCATCATAATAGTCTACTCAGAACAAAAATGTGCTTTTAGAAAGTTGTTCCCTAACAATATTAGGCAGCACACTTTTCAAAGAGTTTGAATCAATACACTCCTGACCTAGAAGCAGTCAATTGTCCTCTCTCCATGGAAATCTGACAGTTGTTTTTATTACTATTCACTGGGTGGTTCAAATCCTCAATGTTGATCAGCTGTGGTATTGAAGACTATAAACCTCAAATCTGTATTTTTACTGTTTCTCACATTGATAACCAGTTCATAATTGCAGTAAGGCATCTTAGGTGTTTGTTTAATATCGAATAGATATGGTCTCTGTCTAGATATTAAGTGTCGTGTTATGCATAACAACAATTATTGCCTGTGATGTGTTGGTCAACCTGTCGTGGTGGTCAACCGGCCATAATAATGACTATAAATAAACTGGTTAACAAGACATTTAAAATGGTAACCAGGTCTTTTTACATCATGTCCACGATGGTGTGATAGGGTGTGTGGCAGCAGCCCTCTGGCAGCATTGGTAACAATGAGTAAAATAAAAGCTACAGTATAAAAACATTGACTGCAGCCAAGGGTGTAGGATTGGGGGGGACGGGGGGACATGTCCCCCCCCCAATGTTGCAGTTTGGCAATGTGGTCCCCCTAATAGTGAGAACAATTTGTGAAAAATATATGGTCCTTGACTGCAGCGTCAAAGAATTCTATAGTTGTGCTAAAATATGCCATCCATTAAAATGGTTAAAGTAACGCTCTGGAATTGTGAAATTAGGATAGTGTACCTTTTGTGTTGTGTTGTGCTGTTTTACATCAACACCTGGAACTTTATTTTGTTCAAGTTGATAGGAACTAATTTGTAACATCAGAAATGAGAGATTAATAATACTCAACTACAATTGAAATCTCATACTGTAGACATTCATCTCCATAAAAATGTACAAATTACTTCTGTGTTTGAAATATAGTTGAGATATCCATTGTTAGTACAGAGCTGTCACCATTTTAATAAGTGAAATGGATCTTTCTTATTTGAATATAAAATAAGTCTACAAATATACTGTATATATACAATATTATACATTTGAATTTAGCAGTAATTGCTCTTAAAAATGAAAAGAACAAATTTAAAATGTTATGCAGCAAAAACAAATCTTAGCGGATTTGACAAATATCCACTTTGTTTGATTAGATTTTCTTTAGGCAATCTCTTTATTGGGATGTGTGTATGTAAATATCTCAGATTTTTTTTCTGACTGTACAAACAGCCATTCTGTTTGCCATTTCAATGGCCACAGCAGGCTCAGGAAAATAAATTATAACCCATATATGTTTGACCTACTTTCAGGAACTAAATTACAAAAGGTGATTTATTAGACATAAACCAGTGATAATTTTTAAATACAATTACAAACACTACACTGGGATTTCAGTTGGATTTATATTGACTGGAAATATGGTGACAATTATTATGAATTAAAAAAAACATTACACATTTCCATTAATTACCAGGAGAGTGCTTGGCCATAAAATAAATGTTGAAGAATTTGCTTCTTGATTAACCATAAAAAGGGTCCCAGAAGTAGGTCAGCCACTAGGTTTCATTGAGTATCTGCCAACACATTGCCTCAAGTGGGTTCCAATGTACTATAAACAAATTAGTATCAATGTTGTGCACTCTTGGTTGTGCATGGTAAAAAAGCAGTATTAGTAGTACCATTGTTTCAGGGGATTACATGGTACTGTAAAAGTAGTACTGTTTCAGCTAAAGCTATGGTTCAATAGCTTTAGTGATAATAGTATTGTTTCAGGTGAGATCATGTTTCAATGGTACAGTTGTATTGGTAGTAATTGTGTTTTAGGTGATAGCATGGTATAATATCAATATTAGATGTTATAGTGTTTGAGGAGATACTGGTTCAATAGAAGTATAATTTGTGTTTCAGGTGATGCTCCTTTACAATAACGGTGTTAGTAGTCATAGTGTGTTAGGTGTTAACATGGTTCACTAGAATAATTGGTAATAGTAGTGTTTCAGGTAATACCATGGTACAGTAGCAGTATTGGTAGCAGTTGTAGTCGATTGGGTCTGAATATACCAGGTACACAAATGCAGTAGTTTACATGCAGTGTGTCAGAGCCTCAAAGAAAATCAAAACCTTCCTCAGCCATGTTTGTGGCAGTTCTCAGCTAAAACATACAGTATATGGCCAATTATCGACATCCCGTATGGTGCAGGAATCAAGCTGCCACACACCAAAGTCCTCTCCGGAGAGAACAAGAGCTGTCCATGCAATCATTTCCTGGGCCGTGTACACTCTGCGTTATCAGTGCGAGACGGCATGGAGGCTGTGCTGTTTTAATGAGGAGGCGTGCGTGAACGTGTCAGGAGCAGTCGTCTGTGAACACACGTCCATTCAGGCAGAACCAACAGATCAGTCTCTCTGATGTGGAGCAACTGTCTGTGGGATCCAAGGAAAGGTACCAGCCCCACACAGCTCTCCCCAGGCGAGGCTAGACCACTCTCGATATGTTGATGTTGAGCCTTGGCCCAGTGGGGGGGTCCAGAGATGGCTCAGGGTCAAGAGATTTTCCTCAAAATTAATGTTTTCCCTTTTTATTTTATATTTTATTGTGTGATGTACAGTATTAACGGTGGGTCAGACCTGGTGACTGGTCAATTTATCATCTCATTTCCCACATTTTCCCCAGGGCATGCACCTAAGCTTGTGCTGTGAAATTTTACATGATACCAAGGGTAATAGCTTTGGACTCCTGGCATCTGAAGTAGCATTCTTTTTGTCTGTGCCATCAATTATTGGGCGCTCTTGTTCAACAGTGTCTGTACCTGACCTGGCCAATGTTGTGGGGTCGGGGGATTCAATAAGGCAACCTAGACATGATTAATTTACAGAGAGCTTAATCAATCATCTCTGGATGATTAATCTATTTAGCGCTACTTTTAGACCTCTAATATGCATACTGTAGGTACCATGTGATAGTGTCAAATTTCCCATTTATTTGCTACCACTCAAAAATCACATTTGCATTCAAAGTTACATTTTGAATATTTCATGTTATAAACCTGTTACGCAAACACTAAAGCAATGCTGCATATACAGTAAAGGTAGTAGGCAAATTAAGAAACGGTCCCAGTAAAAGAGCTCCGTTCAGGTTTCTCTGACGATATGGAGACAGGAGTGGATCTACGTTTGAGGTAGTGGTGGTCAATAATTCCATCGACAACATCTCTCAAATAAAAAAAATGGTTATTAGATTTACGTCAAGCCAGCAGCTGCACATGTCAGACCGGGACTAATCCTCAGATCTAATCAGCTAACATGATGCCCAAGTTCACCCCCAGGGCCACAGATATTTACAGTACATAACTACAGTACATCCTTTTTTAACTTCAGAATTTGAGATTAGTTGAAGCAAACTATGATTGTTTTATGCAGGATGCACTCTCAGTGTCAGTACTATTCCTCTTGTTTTGGATGCCGAATCGCATGAGGGAAACACTTATCATCCCACGTCATGCATAATTAACTAGATGATTAGGGTGAAATGTCATGGAATTAAGCTCAATAATGAAGTATGTCTGTAAACAAGATGTATTGGCACAAATGTTGTTTGGATTTGTCAGGATTTTGGTTGAATATATATGGATTTTTAAATTATTCATTTTATGTTCTATCATTCACTGAATGCCTGGCAATCAGTTAAAAATATCCTTAACAGATTCTCTGTGTCCTAAACTAAATGAGTCTACCACCCTTTACATAAATAATTTGAGGTACCGTCATTTTTTTTTTCATGTGTAGAATTCTTTCATACTGCAGGAAAGCCACACATGATACAGTATCTTTAGGATTTCAATGTTCTCTTATTTACAGTGTGTCAGAATAAATCACTGTTCATTTATTGGTTTAGCCATTGATTGTTCTGAGCAGTGAATTCACAGATCTGGTTTCTCAGGCCTGACCAGTGGCTGAGAGAGGGATAACTGACAGCTGTGCCGCTGGGGGAGTTGGCTGGCCAGCCCTGATGTAAACACTGTGTGGACATGGACACAAAGCCAATAGGTCCTAAGCTAGTCCTAGTCCCAGAAAGCAACCAATGTGATGCCATTTGGCCCACTAGGCTTACTACAGTAAGTGTCTGGCTCCAACAGGATATACCAACCTGACCTTGAGTAGTATGAGGATTAATTGCAGAATTGTGTTGTCTAATTGTTGGCACAGACAAAGAAAGATGTTTGTAAGCATGTCATACCTTACCATGCCATGACAATCAATTTATGGCACAGTTTTTCTGAATGTAGTGTCACACTGCTGTTGTTTTTGTTTCCCAAGCCGAACCCAAATGTATTAGTTAAGTATAGTACTGAATGATTACATTTACGGTATATCAGGCAGTGTAAATTATATTATTAAAACACTATTTGTAAGTACAGTACAGTACTTTTTGTTATTTGACTAATTTTGAAACCACAAAAGTGTACACTTTTATATTTTAACATTTTATTCTAAACACATAGAGAAAGAACGGACTCGTTAGACTATTATCCACTGTTCCTGTATTGAGTATTTGTTTCATTGAACACAATCAATGCTACAATAGAAAAAAAATGGTTCAAGAAAACATCGTCAAACTGAAATGTTGGAGTTTGTGTTAATGATTTAAGCTCCTCTAAAAAGATAAAAGCTGCTTCAATCATTGTTATTGCGGAGCGCTGGAGAGTGGGTCCGCCAGGAGGAAGCCTCTAGAATCTGCCTTGCTTTGTGAGCTCTAGTGGTTGTTCTCAAACTGTTTATATCCTGGTGCACCTTTTGTGTAGCAGATTCATCAGCTAACCTCTCGTAATCAAAACTGAAGTGAGATGGAACAATACATACAAAGAGTAATTATGCAGAACCAACCAGATCTTATTTTAAATAACTAAGAAACAGTATTACTGTATACTGTGGGAATTTGTGGAGTACTGTGGGCTGCTATACTGTACATGTACTGTATTATAATTAATAATATTATTTTCTATAACATAAAGTTATGCCAAAGATACAGTGATCAAATTATTCTAATTTGATGTTGGAAAAAATAAAGAAATACATACATCACGTATCAAATAAATACTGGTCACACATCTTACTACTGCTGCAAGTCCCCTGGGGTGAACAAACACAGTTTGAGTTCCACCTCTCTAGAGGCAGCAACATTTCAGTGCAGATCTCATCAGATAATACACAGACACTTGATTAGATTAATTGCCTATATTATCATGCAGAACACACCTCTCTGAGAAGAAGGGGACTGATGACGGGGATGAAAGTACGGTAGTCGTCTTCACTCCACCATGGAGCCAGTCTGCTCACCACAACAATGTGATGAGAGAATGAATAGACTGCTGCTGCAATCTGTTACTCCTTAATGGTCTCTCTGTTTCAAAACACTCTTTGTTTCAGTGCTTACTGCCCTTTGAAGGATTTTAGTAGATCATTCACTCTCGTCGAAGAAACATTCTTCAGACTCACCGTGGACTACTCTAGGCTACTGCGTGTTGATATCGTCAATAGGAAATGAATGAGAGTGTACAGACATGACAAACTACATTTAATTTTCTCCCTTTTAATGGAGTGTATGTGCCTTCATATGAGTTTCATAAGCAGCTTGGTGCACAAGGTTTGGTGGATGTTGTCATAAACTGTCATGGCATGTGTTATAAATCTTTTATTATTGTCATAATACTCACATTATGTCAACCTTGTTTAGACATCTTACTGAACATTCAAACAAAGTGTCGCTGCTGTTTCTTTGATTCTGAGTTGCAGTAATGAACTGTCTCTCCTTCTCTTTGAACAGGGATTGCAGTAGACAAGCAAGGATTCATCTACTTCGTTGATGGAACCATGATTCGCAAGATCAATGGAAAAGGAATTATATCAACTGTCATTGGTTCCAATGGCTTGACATCCACTCAGCCGTTAAGCTGTGATGCCCGCATGGATATTTCACAGGTGAGATGACTAAAGGGCATATAAATACACACAAACACACACAAACACACAAATAGGAATGTCTGGTTTCCATGCTCAACATTACATAGAGCCATACTGGCAGACCAATTACCGAAGAACTAAACATAAACATACCTTACAAAATATATGTTTATATTTGCCAATATGTTTTATACATATTAATCAATCAAATTTATTTTAGAAAGCCCTTTTTACAATAGCAGTCATCACAAAGTGCTTTGACAGATATATGTATCACACATACTATGTATCACACATACTATATACCATAAATATATTTACACATTCAGCTTTGGCAGTTTGTAAGGTAAATGTATTTTTTTTATATTTCTCATATATTGTCGAATGCATTACAAATATACTTATGCGTGTCATTTATGTGCACTTAATAATTTAGTAATTCACTCCAGATGTGTGAAAAAGTATATTTAGTTATATTAAAAAAAAAGTATATTAAGTTACTGTATACAGTCGTATGCAAAAGTTTAGGCACCCCTGACAATTTCCATGATTTTCATTTATAAATAATTTGGTGATTGGATCAGCAATTTCATTTTGATCTATCAAATAGTTGAAGGACACAGTAGTATTTCAGTAGAAAAATGAGGTTCATTGGATTAACAGAAAATGTGCAATATGCATCAAAATGAAATTAAACAGGTGCATACATTTGGGCACCCTTGCCATTTTGTTGATTTGAATACCTGTAACTACCTAGCACTGATTAATTGGAACACACAATTGGTTTGGTGAGCTCATTAAGCCTTGAACTTCATAGACAGGTGCATCCAATCATGAGAAAAGGTATTTAAGGTAGCCAATTGCAAGTAGTTGTTCTCTTTGACTCTCTTCTGAAGAGGGGCAAAACAACTCTCAAATGTGAAAACAAAAATTCTTCAACATTATGGTTTAGAGGAATGCTACAAAAACTATCGCAGAGATTTAAGCTGTCAGTGTCCACTGTAAGGAACATAGTGAGGAAATTAACAAAGTAGAAGTTATGCCGGGGCTGGATATTTCAACAAGACAACGACCCAAAACACTGCTCACAATCTACTCTGGCATTTATGCAGAGGAAAAAGTACAATGTTCTGGAATGGCCATCCCAGTCCCCAGACCTGAATATCATTGAAAATCTGTGGGGTGATTAGAAGCGGGCTGTCCATGCTCAGCAACCATCAAACCTAACTGAAATGGAGATGTTTTGCAAGGAGGAATGGTCCAGAATACCTTAATCCAGAATCCAGCCACTCATTAGAGGCTATAGGAATCGTCTAAAGGCTGTTATTTCTGCTAAAGGAGGCTCAGCTAAATATTGATGCATTATTTCTATTGGGGTGTCCAGATTTATGCACCTTTATAATTTCGTTTTGATGCATATTGCACATTTTCTGTTAATCCAATGAACCTCATTTAACTACTGAAATATAACTGTTTCCTTCAGTTATTTGATAGATCAAAATGAAATTGCTGATCCAAACACCAAATTATTTTTAAATGAAAATCATGGAAATTGTCAGGGTGCCTAAACTTTTGCATATATGCATGTATGTATGTTATATTTAGAAAATGTATACACTCATTGCAAAACATTTATGTAAATATACAATATTTGAACATGAAAATGAAATATATTTTTGCACAGTAGGATGATTGCTAACAATTTACAAAAATAGATTTAATTAACATACCTGTTTAAATGTATTGAAATTATATAAGGTAAATATAATTTAACATAAATCTGTACATACAACATATATATTTACACATTTGTATATACTGTATACATTTTCAAAATGGTAGTAAATGGGCAGAAATACACTATAACTACTGTATTTTATTATTAAGGATTTCCTAAATTAATTCCATCTTACCTGTATGCAGTCATACAAATATTAGTATTAGAAGCATTAAATAAATATTTGTGATTAGCTATAGTCAAAGACTCATATGTAAATGTTTTTTTATATAAGACAGATCTGTCTCACCTATAGAAATTCAAAGGCCTGATATCAAGATGGACACTTCTTTTGAGATGTGTCTGCTATGATTAACTGGCCTCAGCAGCTGAATATTCAATTTTAATAGAATATTCCATTCTTAGTTCTGTTCATTCCTTCATTGGAAGCTGGGATCCAAACTACGGTAGCATGGGATGCACTGTAACCTGGAGAGCAATTATTCTCAGCCCCCAGACCTTGCTATAGGAAACCACCTTTATTAAGTTCTCACCAAAAGTTTAAAAATGCTGAGGCTGACTAACCTTCAGAGAGGGCTGAAGAGATATGCCCTAAAGTCACTCTCTCTCTCCACAGACTCTCTCTCTCACTCTCTTAACCTCTGTCTTTATCGCTTTCTACCACTCTATCTCTGCCTCTCTTCCCTTCCATCCCTCATCTTCCTCTCCTCTTGGTCTCTCTCCTCTTCACACCAACACAGCACATTGACCCACATCTGAGTGTGTTTCACAGCTCTGAATATGGAACAGAGAAATTAACTGCTCTGCCCCCATAAGGGCTTATCACATAAGAAGCACACCATTCTCCTTTCATGCACAGATTTGCTCCTGTACAAAGATTATCCTTGCACATCACTGGGCAGGATCAAGTGTTCAGGAACAAATTAAAGTTCTCTTGAAAATTTCCATACAGTACATACATACATAATACAGTATATGGACTTAAATTCATTAATACATATATACACACAACCTGGACCCAGCGCAATTGACTTTTTACACTGACTCATGTATCATTCCTATTTTGCACCCAACGCACAGTGGACTTTTCCCTCCACAGAAGTGCGTCAGTAAATTATGGAATAAACTTGCGCTCCCAGGGGCAGTTCAGCGAAAAGCGGAGGCATGTTTTGGCGCAAACGTTTCCTGGTGCTATTTCGCAGTTTCAGAAACCAATTCCGCAACAGACCAGGAAAAACCACTAGTCTAAAGTCAGTGGCACATTATTCAGATGCTATTTTAAGGGCGCATGCTTGGCCATAATGTAGCGTGCACAACGCGCATACACTTTGATCTCTAATCTACACAGACACAGCAAGGGAACCCATTCAATCAACATACAAGTAATTTGTGATGCTAATAGTAGAATCACACATGTCTTTCCGAATTACCCTGGTTCAAGGCACGACTCACTTAGGCTGGCAAACTCTGCCATCCTGCCATCTTCAAGGGGAATCTCCCCTTGGATGGGTGGCTATGAAGTGGACAACGACTATCCTTTAAAGACATGGCTGATGACACCGTTTATGATGCCAGCAACAGTGCATGAAATGCTGTTTAATCAAAAAAAAAACATGCAGCGTAATTGAAGAAACATTCGCATACTGGAAATGCGCTTCAGGGGTTTGGATAGGTCAGGAGGCACTTTACATTCCAGTCCTCAAACAGTTGCAGCATTCTTTGTGGCTTGTTGTGTTTTACACAACATTTCCTTGAATCATGGATGTGTTGATGACATAAATGAGGAAATATTAGAAATATTAGTTTTCTTTTACAGTAGTTCTGACATTGAGTGGAGGTATATTCTGGGTGATTATCTTGCTGTAGGATGAAGCCCAGACCAAATACACATACACCAGATAGTATAGCGCTGCCAAGTGCCGTGGTAGTCATTTTGGTTCAGGGTGCCACTTTCTCTATTCAAATTGCCAACTCTGGATGCAGCAAAAGTCCAGCATGCTTCCTCCTTCATATTTGACAGTTGGTGACACACTGAGGAACCATCCTTTCACCTAATTGATGGCAAAACCTGCGTGATGAAACATAGATTTTTGATTTTTGATTAATTGGTCCTTAAGACCTTCCTCCAGTCAATAGTAGTCCACATGCGGTGCTTCATGGACCAAGCCTCTTTTTTATATTTTGCAATCTTAGCAATGGTTTCTTACTGCCACTTGACCTGTCAATAATCAAAGTCTTCTCTTCACAGGGAAAAATGAATCCGGCTTACTTCAACCATTGTTAAACTGTGCTTTAAGATGTTGTTGTGTGTGTTATGGCTTTAGGTCTGTTATGGCTTTAGGTCTGCCAGACCTCTTCTTGTCAGTTTCCTCTAGCAATGGCTTTCTTTACAATTTCTCGAAACAAACACCTACAGTAATGGTCTGTTTGTCTTCTTTTGTTAATTGCCATTTTCTCACCATTATGATAACAATTTACTACTTTCTGCTGTACATTACTCTCCAATTAATTCTTAAGAGGGTGTAGTAACACAGTCTGTTTCAACACTGCAGACAGAGGGTTTGTAAGTAATCAACAAATGCTGGGACATTGGTAGGAATATCTAAATTTACTCTCAAATCCTAATTTACTTCTATTGCAGAACAGCTGCCAGTTGCTTACCCATTTCTTGTTCCTTAGAAGTACTTTATTCATAACTCTGATATGTACATTATTTTTAAGTTTTTGGTAACCTAAAAATGTTTAGTTGAAAACCTCTGACAATTTATATCTTAGATTCAATGTCACCAGACTTGAACTGCTTAAATGTATACATTTAATGTAAACAAAAATTGGATAATGGGGGTGTTCTAAAAATGTTAACTTAATTAACTATGGCTGACCTAAAGATTTCATCAGTTAATCGCTTCTGAAAAATTGTCTTTGCGGTTGTATGTTTATGTAAATAATTATTTAGAAATCAGTCATTTCCAACAGTGATAGACCTTTGCAATATTAGTAATGTTTTGTATCTGTATTTCAATACATTGAATGTTTCACTTCGAAATTATAATAATTTCTCAAAAAAAAGAGTTCAGATTGAAGAAAATGAATGCATACTTTTTACATTTTCACCCCCCCACCACCCACCACCCCGGGCAACCCAACAAACCCAACCTAATCCCCAACCCCCCTGCGTACATAACTGACCTCCCTCTCCTCCCTCTCCTATTTCCCAGCCCTCCCACTGCCCTGTCCCCAAACCCAATCCCTACACAAATAGCCCATCAAACACATGTAACAGGATTAGTCAGATGCTAAAATATTCTAAATAATGTAATCAAGAGGGCCGGAAGCAAACAATGACCAGACAAGAAAAAGAAGATAAAAGAAATAGAACCCCCCCAAAAGGAAACATACATAAACATGCATACATACATTAATAAAAGTAATAATTTCTGAATGAGATAGGAACAGTATTTTGTTTTACGGCAGGTCAAACAGGAGCCTATGCAATCTATTAAAATAAGACATAAAAGTCTGCCATTTGTCAACAAACTTGGAGTATGATCCCCTAAGGTAGTCTCCAGATGCAGGGATGACATGACATCGCTTAACCACAGAGAAACTAAGGGGGGCTGACAGTACTTCCACTGCAACAGGACCCTGCGATGAGCTAATAAGGATGTAAAGGCAACACTGTCTATGTTTTTACTGTTTAAGGCAATGGTCCTCAAACTCTTCCATGGAGGGCCTAGTGTATGCAGGTTTTCGCTTTTACCTTGTACAAGCCTGATGGAGTAGCTCACTAATTGGTTAGGATCTCCCCTCACCTGGCAGTCTAGGTCCTAATTATGCTCTAATTGAAGGGAAAGACCAAAAACCAGCATACACTAGGCCCTCCATGGAAGTGTTTGAGGATCACTGGTTTAAGGAAACAGCTATCAGGGGGCAGGTGGATTTTAAGTGCTTCAGATAGGGTTTGGAATATAGAGTTCCAGAAATTTCTAAATTTTGAGCATATAAAAAACATATGATAGAGATCACAAGGGGAGGAATGACATCTGTTGCGCACATCCCTCACTGTAGATTAAATTCTGGATAATCTGGACTTCAATTAGTGAACTCTGTGAAGCACCATGAATTGTATGAATCCAAGATGTAGTAAAACTTATTCTGTCAATCGCTCTGTCCCACCTCTTCTTTGTGAATACGATACCCATTTCCCGTTCCCATGCATCTTTAGTTAAGCTAGTTAGGTGCTTATACAATGACATGATCTAAGAATAGACGTGAGAGATCAAATATTTCTGATGAGGTAAAATAATCAGTAACCATCCCAGGGCTGAGTTAAGGGTATGCCAGGGTAGCCAGTAAATTCTGAGGAAACAACAAAATGTCTCATCTGTAGGTAACGAAAGAAGTGAGATGGAGGCAAAGAATATTTAGCAGCCAAGTTGGAGAAACTAGAAAACTTTTGTGAAGATCATGGAAAATTTTAATTAGGGAGAGTATTTAATTTTGGGTACTTGCCGATACGAGTACCGATACAAGTACTTTTAAGAACTATGCCAAATGTCACATTTATAAAGCTAAAATTAACTATTTCTTAGATGTTAATCAGCCAATTCAAATATAGAAAAGTAAATATTTCTACATATCCAGAAGAACATCATTTACATTGCAAGTCAAGAATGTGTAATATTTATTACAAATGTCAATAGTTCCTTCCCTAATTAGCTAAAATGAGAGTAACACGTTTTCTGAAAGCAAATGCAATAGCTGCATGTCTGTGTTTGCATCTGCACTAAGCATTGCAGATATTTTGTGTAAGATGAGAATATCTGTTTGAAGTGACTTCCTCGAAACAGGGATAATGACCTAATCATATAATATTCTGTTAAGGTATTTGATTGTATTATTATAATCGGTGCACAATTATAGCTGTACTATAACTGTAATCTATTGAACAAAATATAAATAGGCTACATTGTATTTAGTTTAAATTATATTTTTTAACATTAGTATGTCAGAACTTCCACTATTTTGTTCACCCAGAAGTGTTGCAAACTACCGACATTTGTCTTTCCTTCCTGAAGATGTATTATTAATTCATGCGACGCTACAGTATGCAGTGACTAGCTTAATACTTGCAGCCTTCGTTCGGTCATGTTTTTAAATGTGCGCATTTCTTTGAGGATTCTAATATATGCGCCTGTAATTTTACAAATATTAGGCTACATGAAAAAAGCAATGAGAAAAGCGGATTCATATTTCACCATTTGAACTCTACTGGAGAATTGCTATGAGGAAAATAAAGTTGTGATTCTACAGTGTATTTTAATAATAGGCACGTGTGGCTCTGTCTTTGGTAATGATTATGATTTTTACATGGTGATTTTGTGTGTAACAAATCACCTCATATTGCTTTTCTTTCTTTTTTTAAATAGCAATAAATACAGTTGTACAGCTTTATAAGCTGGGCTCTGAAAGAGGAATTAGACTGTCATTATCATCAATATGAAATATATGCATAGTGCTGGAATACAGCTACATTTCCATTGAAACATTTACGTGAATCAGATTTACCTCTTCTTTGGTATTGTTGTTCCAATCGTTACATGGTTCAGAAATACAACTATTTCCTATCTATATACTGCATTGTACAGTAGGCTAATATTCCCTCTCTGGCACTTTAAGAAAACAACTATGGCCATCTATGGCTAATCTGTAAAGTGTTGTGCAGCATAACGCTCATAAATTAGAAGGAAGTGTCGGCTTGGAGTATCTGGCCTTTTTCACGTGTACAAGTATGAGTACTTATGCCCAGTATCAGGCCCAATACCAAGTACTGGTATCGGTCCATCTCTAGTTTTAATACCATTCCTTTTCCATAGAGAGAAGGCAATGTCAACAACATATGGAGTAAATATGTGGTTTTTGTCAATAGGGCCCATAATAGAAGTAAAGGAGAATTTAAAATGGTGACAGAACTGGTACCAGTCGATAAGTGTGGATATTACTACAGGATTTTCAGTATAATGAGAAGGGGATGTGGGGAGAACAGAGCACAGTAAGGCAGGGAGAGATGTAGAGGTCCAAGACAGGTCTTCTAATTAGCACCAGGATGTACAGTGTATCTGGGGAGTGCAAACAGAATAGGGGTTTCTGAAGGTTGACCGCACAATAATAATAAAGAAAATTGGGAAGTGTAAGCCCTCCACTGAATTTGTATCTCTAAAGTAAGGACCTACTGACCCTAGGTACCTTTCCTCCACAGATAAAGGCGGTAACAGCCTGATTGATTGCCTTAAAGAAAGACAGGAACAAAGGGATAAAATTTAAAAGATACAAGAATTTAGGCAAACTATTCATTTTTACAGCATTAATCTTTCCTATGAGTGACGGAGGTAAGTTACCCCACCTCTAAAAAATCAGCCTTCATCTGAATGAGAAGGGGGGGAAGTTAGCTGAGAAAAGAGCTGACAGTGAGTGAGTCACATTCACTCCGAGATACTTGAAGCTGGAAGGGCAAATCTATCTGCTGGAAAGCACTCACTCTCTCTTTTGGAGATTAAGCTTGTAACCAGAGAAAGACCTGAAGTTCTCCAGAATGGAGAGGATAGCTGGTAAAGACGTTGCAGGGTTATGTACATAGAGTAATAAATCATCAGCGTATAGGACAGCCTGTGTTCAATTCCCCCCTAGAAACACCCTGGAAAGTGGTTGAAGCCCATAGCGCACCGAAAGGGGCTTAATGGTGATGGCAAAGAGTAAAGGAGATAGAGGGCAACCCTGCCTTGTCCCGCATTTTATGGGCAAGGTAGTCAGAGTGAGTGTCAATAGTATAGACACTGGCCTGTGGAGAAGCGTCCAGAAGCCTGACCCATGAGCAGAATTTATCACCAAAACCAAATAAATGTTCCCATTCTATTCTTTCAAAGGCCTTCTCTGCATCAAGGGAGACCACAAATTCAGGAGAATTTGAAAAGTGTTTGGAGTAAATAATGCTGAGCAGGGTCAGAATATTAACAAATTATTGTCTACCGTTAATGAACCCTGTATGTTCCTTCAAAAGGACTGCTGGGAATACAGCCTCCAGACGCCTAGCTAGCAATTTTGGAGGCTACTGTAAGAGGCCTGAATGAGGAGCAGGCAGTTGGTTCTTTCCCCTTTTTAAGAAGCGGTGCTCTAAATGCCTGTGTTTAGGTAGGGCATAATACACCTTGATCCGATGAGTCATTATACTCAGATAAGAGTAAGGGGGCCAGCTGGGAGTAAAACTTTTTATTCCTAGGTATTTGAAATCTTTTGACCTGTTGTGTATATATTTAATGGAAACCTAATACATATAGGAGGATACTTACATGTCTTGAGAATGAATCCCTCATTTCCATCGTAATAAGCTGTTCATTGACATTCCCTATTATTCCTGTAGACAGTTGTTCAGTCATATGAGAAGCAGCAGGGCATTCAATGAAATGCTTGAAATCTGAATGATATCTTGCCTGCAACTATTATTTTTACTGTCCATATTATAGGCTTTGCGTTCATGGCTTTTATTTTCTGACAACGTCTTTTGTTGGTTTTTCTGAATCAGGGTCTTTACACTGATTTATTATGATGTGGAATCATTTTAAGCAACTTCATCTTGAAGATGCTCTTTTGCGAGCTGGCTCTCTTTCTCCTGGGTAACTGACAAGCAAGCATTACATTATATACTATGTGACAGTTACTGTAAGTGTCCACACATTCAGGGCAGGGCCTGTAATTCAGGTAATAGCCAGTGTTACAGAGTGTTGACATTTTGAGATCTGCTGTGTGGTTTTGGTTTATATATGTTATGGGTTTGCAATGTATTCCCTACTACAGCCTTAATTTAGCATATATCTATGCAAAGGCCTGAGGCCTCTTGGCATGCAGAGACCCAACAACAGCTTCTAACAGGATTGGACAATCAATTTAAACTGTAACCTCAGCATGGATCAAAGCAATGTGGGAGTCAAATTAGGGTTATTTAATTGTAGCATCACACTGGATGAAAAACACTGTCTCGTTCTCCAGATTAATGTGTTTCTCTTGAAAACCATTCTGAAAACAATAGAAGGCTGAAGAATACAAGAAACAAAGAGAGTTCAATACTTTATCCAATCCACCACTCCAGGCTTTACAGTGCTGTAAGCCATAACTCTCTACTTCCCATCCCCTAGAAAATGAGATGCCTGCAAGTGCATAATAAAGCACTTTATTTAGAAGGGTTAGAAGACAACTGTATTGAGTCAGAACAAACCGATTTGGATTAGATTAGGGTCAGGTAGAGAGTGAATGGGAAAAGTGGGATAGATTGGTCAGTGTTTGATAATGTTTTATAATATCTGACGTCAAACTATCCTAGATTTTCTTGCAAACAAAATTCATTCATATCCCAGCTTTTAAATATACCAGGGTGCATTGGTTTGCTTTTTCAAATGCAGAGGAGTAAAATCCATGTTACTTCATATTAATTAGGTGTTGTTGTTATTGTAGTGTGTTCCGATGTCTTTTAATAAAAAAATAGCTGCAGCAGGGAAACTATTTTAATTGTGTAGATTTTGTGGTCAAGATGGCGTCAGTGTGTTTTGTTTTTTAGTGTAGAGGAGTTTCAAATTATTCCTGCATGGACTCCTTTTACTCACAGACATTTGACTTGCGTTTATACATACTTTCAGCTCATCATCTCATAGTGCTTGAAGGTGAGATAGCAACTAATTTTATCCTCCACCAATCTGAATCATTCACCCCTATTGTGCAGGAACACTTACCAGCCATAATTTGTGGTGGAAGAATGGTTTTTCATGATCCAATTAAACATAGAGGTGATTATATGGCTACATTCCTTTAATAGGACTTTGTCAAGCACCCTTAAGTATCCCGCTCACACTTAAGGAACTACGCCATGGAGCTTTTTATTTCAAATATGTGTCCTTAGCAAAGTCTCAGGGGAACACCGTGTCAGCACATGTCCAGAAATTACCTTCCAGTGACATTACCTTTTTTTCCTCACAATATGACCCCTATTTTAAATTACCTACTTGGGAATGCTGAGTGTATGACACAGACACACTGTTCCTGAGTGTATTTCCCAGCACACAATTAATGTGCTGATGTTACTACTTAATTTACAAACATTGTATAATATTTATTACTAAGTATTTAAAGGATAAAAAAACACTTCAGGATCGTCTTTGCGGTAAACCTATGAGAGGTATATGTTTGCTGTTTTATTTCTTCTAAATAATATTTTGGGGGTATTTTTCATTGTTCTTCACAACAGAACAGTAAGAAGGGTAGACTATAGAGGCGGGCATGAAGGCGGAGTCAGAGCAGGGCACAGAGAGTGGCTCGATCCCCTGTTTGTACAAGACATGTGTGGTCCAGACTTGGGAGCTAAAACCGTTACACCAAATCTGTCACAAGTGTACAGTATGCTTGTAAAATATTTTTTTCTGGCTCTAGGTTCGTCTAGAATGGCCCACCTACCTGGCTATAAACCCCATGGACAACTCCCTTTATATCCTGGACAACAACATAGTGATCCAAGTGTCTGAGAGCAGCCAAGTGAGGATTGTGGCAGGACGACCCATCCACTGCCAGGTACCTGGGATTGACCACTACCTGGTCAGCAAGGCAGCTGTCCACTCCACGCTGGAGGGGGCGAAAGCCATCGCCATTTCCCACCAGGGTACACTTTACATTGCTGAGACAGATGAGAGGAAGATCAACCGCATCCAGCAGGTCACCACAAATGGGGAGATCTCTGTGGTGGCTGGAGCGGCCACCGAGTGTGACTGTAAGATCGACCCCAACTGTGACTGCTTCTCTGGTGGGTACCCTGCTGAGAACACCATCACACTTCAGTTCAGTAGTCTATCAGAGACCTGCAGAGAGGCTCTTTGGATTGACATGCCATGAAGCGGCAATTTGGAACTATAGTAACCCGCCCAATGTTTATGGTTTCGTCTAGCTTGACAAAAAAAGCAGGGATCATCTTAAATGTGTGAAATAGCCCAGGGTAGCGCTGTCATGAAGTTTATTTTCCTTTTACTCCACACTCTTAAGCTTGTCTAGCATGTTGTATTATTCATAAAAACTTAATTTGTCATCACAACTTGTCTAAATACCGTCATGCAAATTTGCACACTTGATGAAGATGAGCACAACATCAGTATCAAATACAAAAATACAAAACTTCTCTCTTCAATTCAAGCCACATGATTTTAGGAGAATTTCATTCTGGAGACTGAGGTGGTTGTTGCAAAATGTTGAGTCAGTTTTTTTTATGCCAAACCAACCCCCAGTGTCCATGTCACCTGCTGGAGCAAACTGGGAAGGAATGAATTGTTGTTGTTGTTGTCTTAGTACTTCACTAAAATCATTCAGCTAAACCATACACAGCTTGGACTCATACACCAGTTTTACCAAATGAAGTAGAATCATGTTAAATGTTTTTTTTATTTTCTATATTATTTTATTTAACCAGGGGAAATGCATTGAGACCAAGTTCTCATTCACAAGTGTCCCCACGGTGTGTCCCCTCGGAAAAGCAATTACATAACTAAAGAATGAACAGAACACTTTTTAATAATGATATAAAGCTGATCAAAATATATTACGATTTTATATATACTATATATATAGAGTTGAAATTAAAATGATTCAACCCCCATTGCAAATCAGGTTTATTGTCAAAATGTACAGAATTTAAGCTGTTTGCAATGAACAATTCAAACAAAAGCAATTTAAATTGCTCAACACAACAAATTATTCAAGTGGTTTCCCCAAATTCAACTGCAAATGCAACTGATAATTTTAATACATTTTAACAATTTTCTTGCATGAATCTGTGCAACGCATCGTGAGGGTGCATCGTAATAGAAGGACTAATATAGGCTAATGGTAAAACATGCAGCTGAAATGTAAAAGTACAAAACTCGAAATATGTTGGCATAACGTAATTTGGGAGAATTTCTGAGATGTACAGTCTCAAATTGTGTGACGTACTGCATGTTTCGACAAAGTAGAGGAAGTTTGTTTGGCAGAAATGTACAGTGAATCAAACCAGAGCTGCACAGAGCTGTCCAATGAAGTTACAGCATAGGCCCAACAAGAGTGAGAAATAAAATAGTAACCTAGACACCTCAGGGAAAAAACTGTGTATATATGCTGGCTTTAGACCCTAGATGCATAATACTGTGTAATGCATCTTTATCCACCTATGTGATTGTCTATTATAACCTGAATTTCTCAATTTCAACAAAGAAGTTAAGTTTGGAGGAAGCTTGAGTAGTAGGTCTTTATAAACAAAAATAGAATAATGAAGTGATCTGTGTCTTCAAAAAGGTCAACCTCCTTTTTGGTTGTAGGTTGGAAGCAGAGATGAGTTGTCTGATGCAGGGCTCTATGAAAAACAGAATCAAAGGATTTCCGAGTAGTCAGCTGCACTCCCATAGATGATGTCAACATAATCAAGAACAGGTAGAAAAGTTGATTGAACAATTTGCCTTCTGCCTGCCAAAGAAAAATAGGATTTATTTCGATAGAAGCCTTCCACTTTACATTTAAGCTTCTTAACAAGCTTGTATGTATGTTTCTTAAAAGATAGATTAGTGTCCGTCCAGATACCAAGGTATTTGTATGCAGGGACTTGTTCAATTACAGAACTCTTCGAAGACAGAAGATGTAACCCAGCTGAGACATTTGTACAAGACTTAAAAAACAATGTGTATATATGTGTAAACAAGGTTGAGTAATAATGTTGAAGGAACAATTCCTATTCCAAACACAGACTTAGAAAATTGTAATGTTGCAGATTCATGTTAACATATTTTTTATGTATATCCTCGTCTCACAGCATCTGAAACAAAATCAGTATGCAGAAATAAAGTTGTGGTATGTAGGTGACCAAAATATTAAAAGAATGCTCTGTATACATACATGTCACACATATCTTTGTTTCTTTTAATTTGCTAAATTAGTACCTTTTAAAACAGCTCATGCATCAACATTTACCAGGCAGTCACCTCAGACTAAAATGGATTAGCTTGTTCCATAGTGGTCAATAGAGCATGCAGATAAGCCTAATAAATCACATTGATATTGTATGGAAATCAATGGAACACTGCTGATAATGTGCCACTGTGCTCTTCTAAAGGACAAACCAAGTAACTTTGGAATACCACATATATTTGTCAATTGATGTTTAGGGCAGACAGGAAATTTGTAAAACACTTTTCCACTAGTTAACCTTGATAAATCATCCTCCCATGTTTATGTCTATAGCAACAGAGCTTGGCTGTGAGTGATAGGTTACCCCTCAAATCCAGATTTTGTTCCTGCTAACTAAGTCACTTTAAGTCCCCTCACCATCTGGTGACCACTGTTTCCTTTAATGGCGAGTGAAGTAGCTGGCTTCCAATTTCATCTCTATCTTAATACAAGTAAAGAGTATTGTTGCAGAGGCAGCATAAATGCAGGAACACCGAAATTCAAGAACGACCTAAATTACATGCCACAGCTGCACCCTTCCCCTCACCATAGGGAAATTAGCATAGTATAAGTAATTCAATATGTCCAAATAATTAAATTCTTCATTTTATTTAAAGTGATAGTAAATAAAACATCCTCATTTGTGTCTTGTGTTGTTTTCTTACAACTTTAACCAGCTGCTCTAGACGAGACATTCCATGAGATTTATACAGCAGGCTAATTCTTTGATATCCCTTAGGTTTGATATATTTTAGCCTATTGTTTATTAGGGTGCAAATCACTGTGGACCAGTGTTTACTTAACTTGGGTTATTTAAGTTTGTGTACCTCTGCTGATTGTACTGTATGCTGAATGCATGTTTTGTTCCTAAAGGGGATGGTGGATATGCTCGTGATGCCAAGTTGAAAGCACCGACCTCCCTGGCTGTTTCCCCTAATGGGACGCTGTACATTGCTGATCTTGGAAACATCCGTATCAGGGCCCTGTCCCCCAACAGGCCCCAGCTCAACCAGAACAACATGTATGAGATCACCTCCGTGGTGGACCAGGAGCTGTATCTGTTCAGTGTGAACGGCACCCACCTCCACACCCGCAGCCTGGTCACCGGGGACTACATCTATAATTTCACGTACTCGGGGAATGGAGACGTGAGTGCTGTGGTCTCCGGCGACGGCACCACCGTCCACGTGAGACGTGATGCCAACGGTGTGCCCCTCTGGCTGCTGATGCCCGGAGGTCAGGTTTATTGGCTGACTATCAGCAATGGAGGCGTCCTCAAGAAAGTCTCTGCCCTGGCGCATGACCTGGCACAGATCAGCTACCATGGCAACTCGGGTCTCCTGGCAACCATGAGCAATGAGAATGCATGGACAACGGTTTATGAGTGAGTATTTCAGCGGGATCCTTCCTTTCTGTCTGTCTATTCTCATCAATGTCATTCTGCTTCATAACATACTCTTAGCAACCTTCATTTCAGAGCTGTATTCTTGTTCCCATCTGCCTGTATGTGATGCTGTAATTGCTTCACCACCTTACCCTGCTATAATGCAGTAACATTATGCCGCAGTATTGCAGTTTTCAATGAGAGTTCAGAATGTGTGACATTTGAAAGGCATATAAATTAGATTGTCAATAAATGTTTTGGTATACATTTATTTTCATATAGATTATTTCCTAAATTATGTTTTTCTTTTATTGAGGCAATTCCACAGGATGGCCTGTGGAAATGGTATTTTATTTGTTGGTGATTCAAAGCCTCAAAGAGATGTGGGAATAGTGTGATTATATAAAGTGTTTGTGTAGGCATTTTGAAGGATTTGTTCAGGGGCGCTTTGGATTTAAAATCTGTTCTAACGTCTCGGGCAAAGAATCCTTTCTACTGCGTTTTTAGTTTCCTCCCCTTCATTTGGTTTGATAGGCAGTACAACCTCCCCTTAATTATGTCCCTGTGAAAAGCTGAAATCCTCAAACCTCATTCTAAGACTGTCCTCAGTGTCCTGCAGTAAGACTGCTGTTGGAGGTCATACCTCATTGGTTCCTTTGTTTCATCAGTATCATTATACTGACACCCAGTGGTGAAAATGAGGTAGTGCATGAAGGAATTGGAATATTCTGGAATACACTGAATTCCAAACCTTTTTACTGCACACCCTTTTTAGCAGTGTCGGGCTATGCATTTTTACAACTAGGCCTTCAACACTGTCTTCCCGTAATCAAACCGCATTCTAATAACCTCACCATGACACTATAGGTCTATAGGCTGTTGTCATTCGACATAACCACTCCATATTCACAGACGATAACCTATATCGAGTGGAATAAACTGATTTAACACTAGGCTCAACACCTTTGAGACTTTAAATAAACCTATTGACATTACATGACTGAAACCATCAAGAATGTACCACTATAACGCAGTATGACAGGATTCTGCATCACACATAGCCACAAAATCAATGTCTTTACCAAATAAATAAGAACAAATTCACAACAACCAGTCTTTTTTACTAATTTAGCCACAAAGCAAGCAAAAATGCCAGGAGGAACAACACAATCAGGATTCAACAGGCTTCCCCAGAGATTCCATCCAAGCTGATGGGCCTAATGAGCTAAATATCTGTGTCCTTACTCGGAATGGGCGTGGCCTTCCCGGGAATGTGGGCAGAGCTAACCGTAAGTGGTTATTTTCAGCTTGACATCAATTTGGTTTGCACAGCAATTGCTGTAAGTTAGATAAAAACATTGCTCTGTAACTCAAGTCCGAGGCAGTTTTTTAACTAGTTTTGTTCTTAATGTAGCAATTTCTGTGCAAACCATTATGATTTCAGGCTTGAAGGAAACGCTTCCGGGCAGCTCCGCCCACTTTTTATTGTACATTGTATTTAATGTGGCGTACCCAGGTCATTGCTGCAAATGAGAACTGGTTTTCAGTCAACTTAACCAGGTTAACCAGGTTATTTAAATAAATATATACTTCCGGGAAGCCCACGCCCATTCTGAGTATGGATACAAATATTCAGCTCATCCCTACTTTCATAGTTGCTTGCTTGAAAGTGCCATACAAATCCTTTTCCTGGCTGGGACAGGGCCATTAGCACTTAGTTGGTAAACCCGTTGTTACAATTTCAAACCTTTCTTGAAATGTCCTCCTGGAAAACAGCTGTTTTAGGAAATTCACCACCAAATCTATTTCTTCTTTCCATCTTTCATTCAGCTAAAAGTAAAAATCGAACCAACAAATCTAAAGCACTACATTTAGAAGATATGTTCAGACATTTTTCTGGCATTTCAAAGCATACACCCAAAATGGCAAACTCGAAATCTGATTGGTTCATTAAATAATATGACAACAACTACATGGTCCTGTTCGCTTAAAGAGCAGAGAGGATTCACTCAAATTTCTGAAGGCCTCCAGTTTACCCGGAGACAGCAAAGGTGAAAAATCTGATTGGATAATATAATTTATGCGCTGCACTAGAAGCAGCAAAACTGAGGGAGAGAATAGCAATGAAATTACAGTAATAGACTGATGGGAATTAATATTGTAAAATACATCTAGCATTAATGAAAACATATATTAAATAAATAAAAAATATTATTTTCTGATCTTTAGGCCAGCAGAGACAGCCCACCACAGCTTTTTACCATATACTGTTCACCCTTTATACTATTCACCCTTTTTACTATATACTTTACACCCTTTATACTATTCACCCTTTTTACTATATACTGTACACCCTTCATACGATTCACCCTTTATACAATATAGTGTACACCAGCCGCGGTCGGTGGATCTTAATTGGGGAGGACGGGCTCGTATTACGCTCGGGACCGGAGTGAATGGAATGGTGTGCAACGCACAAAACCCAGTGTGCAAAACAAAAAAACACTGGGTTTTGTGCATTGCGCACCATTCCATTCACTCCGGTCCCGAGCGTAATACCAGCCCTTCATCCCCAATTAAGATCCACCGACCGCGGCTACTGTACACCCTTTATACTAATTACCCTTTTTACTATATACTGTACTCCCTTTATACTATTCACCCTTAATACAATATACTGTACACCCTTTATACTATTCAGCCTTTTTACTATATACTGTACGTCCTTTATGCTATTCACCCTTTTACTATATACAGTGCCTTGCGAAAGTATTCGGCCCCCTTGAACTTTTAGACCTTTTGCCACATTTCAGGCTTCAAACAAAGATATGAAACTGTAATTTTTGTAAAGAATCAACAACAAGTGGGACACAATCATGAAATGGAACGAAATTTATTGGATATTTCAAACTTTTTTAACAAATAAAAAACAGAAAAATTGGGCGTGCAAAATTAATCAGCCCCCTTAAGTTAATACTTTGTAGCACCACCTTTTGCTGCGATTACAGCTGTAAGTCGCTTGGGGTATGTCTCTATCAGTTTTGCACATTGAGAGACTGAAAATTTTGCCCATTCCTCCTTGCAAAACCGCTCGAGCTCAGTGAGGTTGGATGGAGAGCATTTGTGATAAGCAGTTTTCAGTTCTTTCCACAGATTCTCGATTGGATTCAGGTCTGGACTTTGACTTGGCCATTCTAACACCTGGATATGTTTATTTGTGAACCATTCCATTGTAGATTTTGCTTTATGTTTTGGATCATTGTCTTGTTGGAAGACAAATCTCCATCCCAGTCTCAGGTCTTTTGCAGACTCCATCTTCCAGAATGGTCCTGTATTTGGCTCCATACTTCTTCCCATCAATTTTAGCAATCTTCCCTGTCCCTGCTGAAGAGAAGCAGGCCCAAACCATGATGCTGCCACCACCATGTTTGACAGTGGGGATGGTGTGTTCAGGGTGATGAGCTGTGTTGCTTTTACGCCAAACATAACATTTTGCATTGTTGCCAAAATGTTCAATTTTGGTTTCATCTGACCAGAGCACCTTCTTCCACATGTTTGGTGTGTCTCCCAGGTGGCCTGTTGCAGACTTTAAACAACACTTTTTATGGATATCTTTCAGAAATGCCTTTCTTCTTGCTACACTTCCATAAAGGCCAGATTTGTGCAGTATACGACTGATTGTTGTCCTATGGACAGACTCGCCCACCTCAGCTGTAGATCTCTGCAGTTCATCCAGAGTGATCATGGGCCTCTTGGCTGCAGCTCTGATCAGTCTTCTCCTTGTATGAGCTGAAAGTTTTTAGGGACGGCCGGGTCTTGGTAGATTTGCAGTGGTCTGTCACTCCTTTCATTTCAATATTATCGCTTGCACAGTGCTTCTTGGTATGTTTAAAGCTTGGGAAATCTTTCTGTATCCAAATCCGACTTTAAACTTCTCCACAACAGTATCTCGGACCTGCCTGGTGTGTTCCTTGTCCTTCATGATGCTCTCTGTGCTTTCAACTGACCTCTGAGACTATCACAGAGCAGGTGCATTTATACGGAGACTTGATTACACACAGCTGGATTCTATTTATCATCATTAGTCTTTTAGGTCAACATTGGATCATTCAGAGATCCTCACTGAACTTCTGGAGAGAGTTTGCTGCACTGAAAGTAAAGGGGCTGATTAATTTTGCTCGCCCAATTCTCCAGTTTTTTATTTGTTAAAAATGTTTCAAATATCCAATTAATTTCGTTCCACGTCATGATTGTGTCCCACTTGTTGTTGATTCTTCACAAAAAATTACAGTTTCATATATTTGTGTTTAAAGCCTGAAATGTGGGAAAAGGTCGAAAAGTTCAAGGGGGCCGAATACTTTCGCAAGACACTGAACTGTACACCCTTTATACTATTCACTCTTTTTACTATATGCTGTACACCCTTTTTACTATTCACCCTTTATACTATATACTTTACACCCTTTATACTATTTACCCTTTTTACTATAGACACATTTTACTATACATTCCTTTTACTATACACCTGTTTTACTATAAACCATTTTTACTATACACCGTTTTTCACAATACACCCTTTTTACTATTCACCCTTTTTACTATAGACACATTTTACTATACACTCCTTTTACTATACACCTGTTTTACTATAAACCCTTTTTACTACTATACACCCTTTTTCACAATACAACCTTTTTACTATACACCCTTTTTACTATACACTCTTTTTACTATACACTCTTTTTACTATACACTCTTTTTACTATACACCCTTTTTGCTATACACTCATTTTCATATACACTCTTTTTTTCTCTATACCCTTTTTATTATAAACCCTTTTTAATGAACAGTTCACCCTTTTTAATATGCAGTATTTTGAGACCCTGCTTTGAGACCTTGTCCGGGTGTAATTTGACTGGCTGTGTTTTTCATTAGGTATAATTCTGATGGTCATCTTATCAATGTCACCTTGCCAACGGGAGAGGTCAGCAGTTTCCACGGCAATATGGAGAAGTCAGTAAGAGTGGAAGCAGAAACTTCAAATCGGGAGAAATTCATCACATCCACAAACTTCTCTGCTTCTAACACTATCTATACATTACGCCAAGGTAGTAGTAAAGTTTTGCTTAACAAAGCTACAGTTTTGTTTTTGTGGTAAAGTTCCTTATTTCTTTCTTATATATATGTGATTATACCTTTTTTTTTATGTAGCTTTTACATACATTGATGCTCTGTTGATGCTTTCTTACTTTTCACAAAATATGGTTTTAGTTCTATGTCAAGGAAGTCACCTGTTGTTCATAAAAAATATTCACTCCTAAAAATAACAGAAAAAGAGCTGAATTAGCATTTGCGCTACTCTGTTTAAGACAAACAAAATTCACTTCTGTTTATGGACAATCTCTACAGTAGATAAGGAGACACACTTCCACCAATGTAGTCAACTACAATAACCAAAATCAATAACCATATCTACTCTACAAAAACAGTATGTTTACAAAAAAGCTTGCCAGCCACAGATCTCAATATTGATATTCTAAATATAGCAACAATAGGAAAAGAAACAGTTAGTTCATTCCCACAGGCACTGTTTGCTCAGCCATCAATAGAATCAATAGAATGAACTTATTTTCTGTGTTGGTCCTGCTAAAACTGTTGTGGTCCGTGACACAAAAGCAACTATTAGTCATGCAAGAGTAATGTCCACAATCCCATTTATTGTACCAAATACATTCATCCACGGTTAACATGCCACCAATCCGTATTCGAACATGTTTTACCAGGATATTGTCAGGAGGAAGCAGCCGAAGCAGCTGACCTTGAATTTAGCTCAATAGAACCATGTAATACATTTCCAAAAACGAGTAATCCCTAAAGTCTTGATGAAGTGGTTGAGTTGCAAAAGATTTCCCTGGTAGGGGACAATAAATTCTTTACAGCTGAATCCTTTGAGTGTAACTGAGTAAACTGAGTAAACAGATACCCCATTTCATGGGAGCCCTTTATGTTGCTTAAACTGTACAGTCTACATGTGCACTGTATGGTCAGTACTCTGTGTATATTTAGAAGGGTCCATGTGGTGTAGTGGGTGAAATCACTGCATTGCAGGATAGTCAGTGGTTCCCAATATTATTTTTTGTGATTTTCATCACACTACTTGACAGGTATTTATTTTGAAGGCGACACTAGGAATGTCTAGGAGTCCGCTGTTTTGACACATTGGCCTACGTCTTACCTTGTGCACATTTTACAGTACGTAGTGGATTTTTTTCTCTCAATAAATGTTCCTGCTCAGGAGTCAAATACTCTATTTTCTTGAAAATGTTTTATCATGCAAGACATTCTACCCACAATATCTGCTTGCTGATTGAATTCTCTATCGGCATGGATAATCTTGCTCTATGGCCAAACTGCACTCGCTCAGTTTTGCAATGATCCTTCACACCTTTCAGGACAAAGGACGGAGTGCAGCTTTCTGACCAATCACAGCATGATGTCTCCCAGGCGACATCAAAGGCAGCTTGAAAAAAAAGAATGTGTGTGACATCACGAAAAAATGTCACAACCCCCCCCCCCCAAAGCACACAATATCTACCTTATCTAACACTAGAAGTGTCCAGTGCCCATTACGCTGCTCCGCTCTCAATACATAAGCAGGTACTCTCTCTCCCGAAAGCATCTACTCAAGGGTGTAGGTATGAGTTTGATATTGGGGGGCCACCATATATTTTTCACAAATAGTTTTTAATATTGTGGGGGGCCACATTGCTTGTCCCCCTCGTTTCTATGCCCTTGGATCTACTTACTCTCTCACTCTCTTCCTCAAACCAAACTCAATAGTTTTTCCCATCTTTCCTTCCCAACAGGCGCATGCCACCATACAATTTGCAGCTACATACAGCTTACATCACGTTTCTTAATAGGAAAATGCGGTGGCAACGGTTCACTTTACACAGTGTTCCAAATTATTATGCAAATTGGAATTAAGAGTCATAAACATTAAATATTACGTTTTTCAATCATTATTGTGTCTCCGGGCTCTTTGGATCACTGAAATCAATCTCAGACACCTGTGATAATTAGTTTGCCAGGTGAGCTCAATTAAAGGAAAACTACTTAAGAAGGATGTTCTACATTATTAAGCAGGCCACAGATTTCAAGCAATATGGGAAAGAAAAAGGATCTCTGCTGCAGAAAAGCATAAAATAGTGCAATGCTTTGGACAAGGTATGAAATCATGAGATATTTCACGAAAACTTAACCGTGATCATCATACTGTGAAGAGATTTGCAGCCTTACCATTTCCCAGTAAGGCTGCGATGTCAGCAAGGAGGTGGCAGAATCATGTTTTGGTCCGGAATCATGGGGAGAGAGCTGGTAGGCCCCTTTAGGGTCCCTGAAGGTGTGACAATGACCTCTGCAAAGTATATAGAATTTCTGCCTGACCACTTTCTTCCATGGTACAAAAAGAAGAACCGTGCCTTCTGTAGCAAAATCATCTTCATGCATGACCATCTCATGCTGCAAAGAATACCTTTGTGTCATTAGCTGCTATGGGCATAAAAGGAGAGAAACTCATGGTGTGGCCCCCATCCTCCCTTGACCTCAACCCTATTGAGAACCTTTGGAGCATCCTCAAGCAAAAGATCTATGAGGGTGGGAGGCAGTTTGCATCAAAACAGCAGCTCTGGGAGGCTATTCTGACATCCTGCAAAAACATTCAAGGATAAACTCTCCATAAACTCACAAGTTCAATGGATGCAAGAATTATGGCGGTAAATCAAAGAAGGGGTACTATGTTACAGTTTGTTACAACCTATAAAATGTTTTGAACATCTGTTGTGCATAAACATATAGAACAGTGCATTTAGAGTATTTTTTATTTTTGAAAGAAATACTGTTTTCAGTGGGTGGTTCAATGAAATCCGACTTATTCCCTAACAGTTGGTGGCTTGAAAAATTTACCGACTGTCATTTCCATCGATTATTTAGGAAAATCTGTGAAAAACATCATATGCATAATAATTTGGGATGCAGTGTAGAATCAGCCTAAAAACCCACCACCCGCAAAAAATACATTTTAACCTACAACATTATTTTCAAAGTTTCCCAATTCTCTGTAAATCCGCTGACATGGCAACACTATCTCTAATAATAATCTTGCTTGCCCAAGCTGTACTCTACACGTGTGACATTTGTCATCGATGTGACGCCGTAAGTGGTGCTTTCACAGCGTAGCTCGTTGCTAATATAAACGCATAAAATAATTTACATTCAAAAACAACTATCTGTTTTTCTGAAGCAGCGGGGTATAATTTATCAGCCCAGGCCACTGCTGTAATGTCTATGAATGGGGAAACATGAACATGAATGATTTGGGGAGCATTTTTCCTGTCTTTCAGAGAGAGGAAAGCTGTTGACTCTTTGTACTTCAGTGTCAACAGTACTGTATATCTCCTAATAGGAAGACATCCAATAGCTCTATCAAACTGCAACTCCATACAAAAAGGCATAGTTGTTTGATCGGTTTAGCATGGAGGCTTTGCAAAATGCAACAGAACATGACAAGATTAATTTTCAAATCTCCCCCTTCAATAAATTGTATTGCATCATAGCGTATTGATTAGCACACAAAGCCCATTCTAGCATTCCACTCTCAAACATGATCCAAAACAACAAAGAGTCCCTCAGGGTGAAATTCTCCCTTAAATGACAGCCTCACTCTCTATATGGGATTGAAATAGAAATGTGTTTACAGGTTTGAAAAAGGCAGACAGCATTTTTTTATTGAACATGTTTAAATTGTGAAAAAACTGCCTGAAGCCCACCCTCACCCATCCATCCCTCCCAAACCTCCCATTTCCCAAAGAAACCAAAACAAGGCAAAAACAGAGACTAGATGGGTTATTTAGGAAGAAGTAAACTATGAATTTCCTGTAAATTGCAAAGAAGAGAGAAATAAGAACCAGGCTTTCAGTTCTTTTTAAAGTAGAACAGTTCACTTTCATATGTTCACACTTCTCGTATTGACACTTTAGAACTAAAGATTGATTCCTAAATTAACTGTGAAGAAAATGTTAATGTTGACAATTTTTCCCTGACTACTTTTAGTGCTAAATAGTTTGTAGCTTACAGTTCAATCAGTTGCAGTATAGCATGAGTTGATGGCATTGTGGCTCCACCCAGCTCCACCAAAGGAGAACTGGTATCTATGTAAGCAATGTGATGGTTGCAGATTTAAAAAGGGGATTTATAAAATCCATTTGATTGATTGGTTGATGGTTTTAAAACTGCCTTAGATAATGTTGTGTCTGTTTGCCCACATAGAGCATGCTCAGAACACGTACCGCGTTAGCTCCGATGGCTCTCTGTGGGTGACATTCGCCAGCGGCATGGAGGTGACCCTGAACACGGAACCCCACATCTCGGCGGGCGTGGTCAACCCCACGGTGGGCAGATGTAACATCACCCTGCCTGGCGAACATGCTCTCAGTGTCATCGAGTGGAGACAGAGAAGAGACCAGGCTAAAGGCAACTACACGGCCTACGAGCGCAGGCTGAGGGTGAGCAATGGAACAGAGCAGGCAGCACCTTTTAGCATAATGCTGGTTGGAGGACATGGTATTGTCGAAGGTATAATTTACAACTGACCATAGTCTCACTGACCATATTAGGATGCCATGAAATAAAAGCATTTAGAGCCCAGTGATTTGAGCTGAGGGAACACGCATTTCCATTACTGGCAGGGTGTCTGAATGGGTATTTATATTGATAGTGAAACACTCGTTAACCGGCACACTAAAATGAAAGCCATGTGTCAAATTAGCATCACTATTTTCTACTTCTTGCTTATACAGACTGTGTCAAATCTATCTCTGGGGAAAAATATAAAAAAATAACACAGATTGTGTCACATCTATCTCTGGGGAAATATAAAAAAATAACACTGATTGTGTCACATCTATCTCTGGGGACATAACAACAGTCAGCTGATATGGCCAACTAGTCTAGTTGTACTACTGTATTGCTCATAGAAATGAATGTCCCAGACACTAATAGGTCCTTTTTGGCTCTAACCATCCCCAGGCTCACAACAGAAATGTACTGTCCATTGATTTTAACCAAGCTACAAGAGTGGGCAAGATCTATGACGACCACCGGAAGTTTACCCTGCGGATACTGTATGACCACATGGGCCGTCCCATCGTCTGGTCCCCAAGTAGCAAGTACAATGAGGTGAACGTGACCTACTCCTCGGCAGGCCTGATGACCACCATCCAGAGGGGAAACTGGTCGGAAAAACTGGAGTATGACAATGGAAGGGTGGTTTCCCGAACATGGACCAATGGAAAGATATGGAGCTACACTTTCCTTGAGAAGGTAATTACGCGTGTTGTAATTGATCCAGAATGAATGACATTCCATAATGGTTTACTGTAGGATGATTTCATGGGTAACAGATTAGTGGTTATAGCATCTGACCAGTAACCAAATGATTGCTACATTAAAATCCTAAGTGGGTAAAAGGGGACAATTAGTTTTGTCACTGAGCAGGACAATTCGATCTAATTTCTTCTGTAAGCCTGCTAAATGGGGTACTTGTTTTGTGCCCTGCAGTCGGTCATGCTTCTATTGCATAGCCAGCGGCGGTACACCTTTGAGTACGACCACACAGACTACCTGATGTCTGTGACCATGCCCAGTATGGTGCGTCACAGCCTACAGTCGATGCTGTCAGTGGGCTATTACAGGAACACGTACAGCCCTCCTGACAGCAACGGAGCATCTGTGATCCAGGACTACAGCCACGATGGTCGCTTGCTCCAGGCTCTGTACTTGGGCACGGGCCGCCGTATCCTCTACCGCTACACCCGTCAGTCCCGCCTGTCAGAGATCCTGTACGACACCACCCTAGTGACCTACACCTACGAAGAGACATCTGGAGGGGTGAAAACCATCCACCTTACAAACCAGGCCTTCATGTGCACCATCCGCTACAGGCAGACAGGTACCCCAATACAGACCGACTTTCTAACTTACATGAGGAAAAGCAATAAGGTACTATACAAACAAATACAAACCTGTTACATTTCAGTAATAGCATACAACAACTCAAAGATAGATTCAAAATGAATGACCTGCTATAAAGGAGAATATTGATTTGTAACACTCTCCAGGAGTGTAAGGAATGTAAGGCAATAGACCTTATTGTTAAATTGTCCTTAGGCATATCTAAAGATTATCCTTTATTGTGGACTGATCACTAAATGCAATACTCTTAGTTTTTTAGAAGATTTTGTCAGAGTATAAATTCCCTATTAGCACCTATTTAAATTACTCTTCTGGCCTTCTATACCCATATTTCACCAGTGACAATTATATTGTATATCCTATTCATCCTGATAAGTTTAAATCTATTTTTGGGAGCTAAATCCATAGATGTCTCCGGAACTCTGCAGGGGTTTGAAGTCCCTTTGAAGTCAATAATGGAATGGCACATTGGTTATAGAGAACTAAATCAGCACGCATCCTGGAGACATTGTGAGTGCAGTTGTGCACTGATGAGCAATTTCCTCAGCTTCAAATACTTGTATTCTGTCCTTTTTTATACATGCATGATTCGCTGTTGGGGGCCACCAGACTGCCAGTCTTCCCCATTGTCAACGCTAGGCCCCCTGCACAGATCCACCCCGATTTACTGCTAACGAATTCACTTCAACTCGTTTTGATAGCATCCTAGGTCCTCCACTACCTGGGCACAGTAATTCTAATTTAAAGCTGAAATAAGCAATCAGGGAGAGCAGAGAGAATTATAGCAGTAGGCATGAGCATGGATGAGAATACTTAAAAAGGGATCATATAGCCAGGTCGGTTGATTTTCCTGTCTCATTCATAAGCCCGAATAGAAATAGTTCACATTCATTCTTGGTTCATTTTTATTTTCCTATTGGAGATCTACATAATGTTGATATGGTGTATCAAAGCTATTTGCATATTTAATCTTTGATGCCCTCCGGTATTATTGGACCACTTGATAAAGATGAACAATAGAGATCTATATTATACATTGTTGTTTTCTCCGCTTGATCGTACACCTAAATTATACCTTTAATTGAGTTTATTTTGTATAAAATAAATGAATTCAGCAATTTAAGAAGTACAGATTTGTTTCAAAAAGACTTGTCAAAATGATTGGCGCCCCTGCATTTAGTTCTTTGTAGACTCATCCCTTATACCCATGAGTGTTCTACTAAGATGTCTGATGAGGTGGAAGAACACTTAACATGTGATCTGAGGCCATATTCAACCATGCAGAATCTTTCCAGATCTTGGGTCCTCGTTTTTACACTCTTCTCTTTAGATCACCCTACAGGATGTCAATGTGGTTTACGTCAGGGGATTGTGAAGGCCATTACAATGATTGATTCCTTTCCACACCAAAGCCACCTATGCAGTTTGTTGCCAAAAAGCTGTTATCTTGATGACTGGAGAGGCTTTCTCCTGGAATAAAATAGCCTGCTGGCATCAAGGTGGTGTCTAATGTTAGCTTTGGGACTTGGTGACCCAAGATTAAACCAGTTTTTGCAATTCTCTAATTGTGATTCATTAATAATTGTCAATTCTCTAATTTTGATTCATTAATAATTGTCAATTCTCTAATTGTGATTGATTAATAATTGTCAATGCTCTAATTGTGATTCATTAATAATTGCTGACATCCCAAACCATCCTCACAACGTAGTGGGGACATACACTTCCTCACAGCTCCAATTCACTTAAAAATGTTATAGTGCAGATGGGTATTCTCAGATAACTCTTTTTTAACAACCTGTGCCTCATTTTCTGAGTCTTACCTTCTCCACTTTGCTTGTTGGGAAAGTGAGTTTGGCATAGTGTGTACTCTCTAAGCTGCATGCACCACAGTACACCTGCACAAAACTATCACACACAAAAACTGGAAGCTCAGGACGATGCGCAAGACTCATTGTGTAAACTATAGAATAGACAAAGTTTTTCTCAATTGTAATTGAATCAGCATCATTTTCAAAGCAACAAACAAAATAAACGTAACTCCACAGTAGTGAGTCTGTGACATTTTCTCATGCAAAGCCAGCATGCATCAAAATACAATGTTTGTAACAGTAGCCCACATGCAGTCTTTCCTTTCCACGAGTGGATGCATTATTCACTGCTCAGATCAGAGTGCAGAGCTTCACATACAGCAGATTTCTTAACACTCTCAGTTGTTTGTTGGTGATGTATTTGGCCATTTATCAGTCAATTATTAACTGACAATGGGGCAGATACTGCTTCAAACAACAGCAACAAAAATGTGGCCTTGCTTAGACCTAAAAGATTTCAAACTGTCTTTGTATGTTTTTACACAGGATTGAATACTAATAGAATAAAGGTAACCTACATTGTCAAATTATCTGTTGTCATATGATAATGATATTATTAATGCTAATCATAATGTAACATAGTTTCTTACATCATACAGGCAATTTACTGTTTTATCTTTTACATATCTAGCATAAACTCTTATCCAGTGTTAAGAACTAATGTAAAACTTCTTTGAAAATTCTCATGGGATGTACGCCTACACATAAGCCATATCATAGAAATAAAATGTTTTGTCTTCATCTTCCATTCTCAAGCGTAAAAAATATATTTTTTAGTATTAGTGTACCTCATTAATATGTGTAATATATTTAATGTCTCTGATATACTGTATAAAATCTAAGTATATTAGAAATTATCTAAATTGGAAAATGGATGTAATATACTTTATTAATATTCAATTTTAATAGCATTTTATTAGGAATGTATTGAACTAACTACCATACATTTAAAAGTATCTCATTTGGGACACTTTTTTGTAACACTTTTTTCCATCAATGGCGTCATATAACCTTTGACTGCTCTAGTTGTTCTAAGTTCCAGGGAACAGCGAAACATAACATGAATAAAGTTATTATATTTTTAACAATACATTACTTTGTCAGTGAACATTTTTTCTCTGCCGGAGGTCGCTAGATTGGAAGGTTGTCATTGACGATGATAACAAAACCCATGATCCCACGCTACTTCCCGACGTCATCCAAGTACATCTTTTGCTATTGTTTTGATTGAGAGCCCCCTAGCGGCCAAAAACTACATTGTGTACGTTTAAGTGGCATTAATTGATATAGTAAGAAATATTAACTAATAGTAATTTTAAGTCTTAATATACATGTATTTAATATATGTATGTTAATATTAACAAGGGCAATTATGTACACTGCTCAAAAAAATTAAGGGAACACACTATTACCACAGTATAACACCAAGTCCATTAAACTTCAGGGATATCAATCTGCCATGTTAGGAAGCTTAAGCGATTGTGAATTAAAAAAGCGAATGGTTTTGCAGGTGGTGGCCACAGACAATTGCTCTCTTCTCACTTTAGTTTAGCATTTTGCTATTGTCCTTGTCACTACTGGTAGCATGAGGCGGTACCTGCAGCCCATTCAGGTTGCACAGGTAGTCCAGCTCCTCCAGGAAGGCACATCCATACGTGCCATCGCAAGAAGGTTTGCTCGGTCTCCTGGTAGTCTCACATGTGTGAAGGAGATACCAGGAGACGGGCCATTAAACGAGGAGACCTGGACAGGGCCGTAGAAGGGCATCAACCCAGCAGCTTGACCAGTATATGCTCCTATGTTAAAAAAACATATTTTTTTAGATATGAAGGCTTCGAGTGTTGTTCTTTGCTCAGTTTTTAACAAAAAGGAAACGTTCAAATCGCTTAAAACAGACACGATTGCTGATTCGAATTAGTGATATTTCGGCAGTTCCATTGCAGCAGCCATTGTTATAATTGTCTGCCTCAACCAATGACAGTATACAGCTGCGCTATCGTCATCATATAAAGCCCGCCTCAAAGGTTGTGATTGGTGCCTCGATTTGTAAAAATTGGAAATGGGCTTGAATGGGCTCTTGGCCAGACTGACCAGGGTCCTCCTAGGCTAGTCCAGGAGCTCACTGATGCACTGATCCAGGTCTGGGAGGAGATCCCCCAGGACACCATACACCGTGTCATTACAAGCATGCCCAGACATTGTCGGTAGTGCATTCAGGCACATGGGGGCCATACACACTCTGAGTTGCCATGATGAAATTGACACAGCCTGTGATTTCAATTGTTTACTTAGAATTTCGGTGTGAATTTGAATCCAGACCTCAATATGTTGTTGATTTTGGTTGTATTTGTGGACTCCTAAATGCTGCTACAAATACTGTACACTGGTTAGTTATGAAACACGTATATCTGAATTATATATTTTTTTCAAGTAAAGTGTAAACCATGTGAATGCTAATCAATGGATACATATTTGTGGGTTGTTCATTAGCAGTAATAAATAGCAATAAACCAACATTAACAACTGGAACAGATTTCTCATCTAATCAAATCATTCACATTTATTTTGATTATTTTTACATCTGTAGTTGTCACAAACGTATTATACCAAATACCCAGCCTAAAACCTCAAAGAGCAAGAAAGAACACATTTGAGCACAGTGGCTAAGAAAAACTCCCTAGTAGGGTTGAAACCTCAGAAGAAACCTGGAGAGGAGCTGGACTCTGAGGGGTGGCTAGTCTTCTTCTGGCTTTTCTGGGTGTGATTAGAAAAGGCCACATCATGTTCAGATGACCAGTGGTTCAATAAATACAGGTTGGTTGTGTCATAAGTCTTTTGGCAAAATACAGATGAGCTGCACAACCAGTTGGACGAAGACAGAAACAACGATGTGGGCTGTGAACAGTGACAGTAATATTGGACTGATAGTTCTGAGGTGTGGTCCAAGCACTCATGTCCTCCTAAGATTGAACAGGACATCAGAGAAATTAGAGCAGTACTTAATTTCCAAACAATACATCAGCATACATTTCTGACTGACCCTGGGCCCACAGCACAACGTATTGTAGTGAAAACACTTACACGTACAAATTAGGGCGGGCCCACAAACATACATAAACCTGACAAAAAGATGTAATATTAGACCTTGTGGGGACAAATTGGAACTTGTGGAGATGGACCCATGAGGGGAATTGCCATTTACAGCTCAGGGGTTAGGTTTAAGGAAAAACTTACTATTGGGCATAGGGTTAGAATTGGGGTTACTATTAGGTTTAGGCATTACTGATTAGGGTTAGGGTTAGGCATTATTCCAAGGTAACATTTAGGCACTAATGTTAGGTTACTGAGGTTACAGTAGGGTAAGTGTATGGTTATGGTAAAGGTTAGGGTTAGGATTAGGGATAGGAAATAGGGAACATGGATTTTTACATCAAATTCTGTTATCAGGGCTCCACAAAGATAGTGTTGATTTTGTGCATGTGTGTTTGTGCTCGCCAGGAGGGAGGGGATGTGTGTAAGTAGGTCTGGATCTTGGTACAGTAGCATACACAGATATTTATGGCAGGATGGATTCAGAAACACTGTAAACATCTTGCCAGTGCTTTAATAGAATAATATAAGAGAATAAAACCTTTGTATTATTTCTAAGTTGTTCTACTGAAGGAAACAGTGCAGAGGCAGTGCAGCACATTGTATAACAATGCTAAAAATAAAACAGTGAACTTCACATAAAGTAGGCAAACTTAACCTTAACTAACAAAAAAGTTAATGGTCACAGGTGGTGACAACAAAAGGCAGTTAACTGGCTGTAGATAATTCACATCGATGGTTTCTCTAATTTGATAGCAACATAGCAGATCAATGCTTATTTACATTTATGTCCAGCTAGCTAGTTACAGATAAGAACATCCACGACAGGAGCAATGACCAACAACTGTAAAGGCTTCAGTATACTAGAGTTTTCCAAACTCGCGCGTGACAATGTGACGTCATGGGAGCGCCGTAACTATTTATACCCACCCGTGGTGGTCGAGACTAGTTGCAGTCTTCTCCTGAACAGAGGTGTCACAACTGAGGAAAGGCTACCTAATTGGCTATTTTTACAGACTAGAAGAAGAAGATGAACGATGGCAGAACTGGCAGCAGCATTGACGTTAATGTCAACAGTGGCTAAGATGATCTTAACTGTGTTGTTATGAACCATTTACAGTTTTATGATGAACCATTAACTGTGTCATTATGAATTGTTTACTGTGCTATCAAAGTCGTCCATGCTTCCTGTTTCCACTTTGTCGCACACCGCAAAAAAAAAGAGTGGCACGCCAGCGAGATCTACGTCATTTTGACATCACATTGGCTCACGACAGGTCAGGAACATTAAGTATACCCAAGGGGCTAGGCTTGGACCCGGCAGTTGAACTAGAACTGGGTGGATTGTGATGCTATCTGGCTATCACTCAATCATTTTATGGTCAATTTGACAGCGAAATAAATTTTGATCTGAAGCATTTAAAGACTCTATTTGTCCATTGTTTATTTCTAAAGAAACACAACAATGTTTAAAAGTCATTTACATTTTTTTATATATTTCTGTTTTATTTTTATATAGTTTAATTTCAGTTTTTGTAAAAAAAAATTTAGCATTTACAGTACAAGTACACATCTATGAATACCTACTGCATAAGCTAACAATTACATTTGTGAGTGATTCAAATCCACCTTATTTTTCTTTGAAGCGAAAAAATCAACGGCTTTGTTTTCTAGGCACAGCTTAAATCATTAGCTGTAATGTTTTTGTTTATCTAACTATTGTAAAACTGAGACATTAGCTAGACTCCTAAGTTTTTAAGCTTTCTGTACAGATAAGACATGTATATATAACTTAAAATTGCAGTTGTGAGCAGTGATTGTAATCCACCTTCTATTTTATTTGAGGTGCATGTGTACAAGGCACGTAGCTAACATTATGAGCTGTAATCTTTATTCTTGTTCTACCTATTGTAAAACAGAGAACATTAGCTAGATTTCTGAGATTTTAAGCTTTCTGTACATATGAGACATGCATATATAACCTAAAAATTAGACTTGTGAACTGTGATTCCAGTCCACTTTTTATTTTTTGGGGCAAAACGTCCCGCCGGCGGGAGACTGATCCCTAAGAGGCCATGACCTGTTTTAATCTACCAACTTGGAAAAAGACAGCTACTGCACTTAGTTCTTTCCTAGTGGAGCTATAATTTACAACAGTCATTTGTAATACAATAAACTGCTTTTAAAACTGAGTATTGTTTATTTAGGGCCAAATTTGCCCTCCATTTGGCAGGGATCATTTCATTGGTCAACCCTACACCTGGAATTCTATTGGTTGGTGAATTTTGACAGGGTTGTAAAAAAATCAGAGTCCAAAGAGAAGTTTTGAAGGTAAGAGCAGGAAATGTTTCCAAGCAACAACATATCTGAGTCTAAGCATAAAGTTTGATCACAAGCAGAGCAAATCCAAGTGCGAGCAGTGGCTATCTGAGTGTGAGAGCAAGGTTTTGAGGAAAATTATCACAAAATCTGAATGTAATATTAAAATACTCAAATTAAAAGAACAATCTCAAATAAAGATTGGAATAAAACTTCATAAACCTGACAGTAATGAGATGCTTTCTGTCTGTGAACAGGTTCCTGAAAACGATCATACATAATGACCCAGTACTGTGTTGAATGTACACTCACCTAAAGGATTATTAGGAACACCATAATAATACTGTGTTTTTGACCCCCTTTCCCCTTTCAGAACTGCCTTAATTCTACGTGGCAGAATTAAAAGCAGTCTTTAGAAATGTTGGCCCATATTGATAGGATAGCATCTTGCAGTTGATGGAGATTTGTGGGATGCACATCCAGGGCAGGAAGCTCCCGTTCCACCACATCCCAAAGATAATCTATTGGGTTGAGATCTGGTGACTGTGGGGGCCATTTTACTACAGTGAACTCATTGTCATGTTCAAGAAACCAATTTGAAATGATTCGAGCTTTGTGACATGGTGCATTATCCTGCTGGAAGTAGCCGTCAGAGGATGGGTACATGGTGGCCATAAGGGGATAGACATGGTCAGAAACAATGCTCAGGTAGGCCGTGGCATTAAAACGATGCCCAATTGGCAATAAGTGGCCTAAAGTGTGCCAAGAAAACATCCCTCACACCATAACACCACCACCACCAGCCTGCGCAGTGGTAACAAGGCATGATGGATCAATGTTCTCCTTCTGTTTACGCCAAATTCTGACTCTCCCATCTGAATGTCTCAACAGAAATCGAGACTCATCAGACCGGGCAACATTTTTCCAGTCTTCAACTGTCCAATTTTGGTGAGCACTTGTAAATTGTAGCCTCTTTTTCCTATATATAGTGGAGATGAGTGGTACCCGGTGGGGTCTTCTGCTGTTGTAGCCCATCCGCCTCAAGGTTGTGCGTGTTGTGGCTTCACAAATTGCTGCATACCTCAGTTGTAATGAGTGGTTATTTCAGTCAAAGTTGCTCTTCTATCAGCTTGAAGCAGTCGGCCCATTCTCCTCTGACCTCTAGCATCAACAATGCATTTTTTTTTAAATTGCTTAAATCACCTTTCTTTCCCATTCTGACATTCAGTTTGGAGTTCAGGAGATTGTCTTGACCAGGACCACACCCCTAAATGCATTGAAGCATCTGCCATGTGATTGGTTGAGTAGATGATTGCATTAATGAGAAATTTAACAGCTGTTCCTAATAATCATTTAGGTTAGTGTATATACATGTCTCATATCTTTACAAAGCTTAAAACCCAGTAATTTAGTAAATGTCTGCATTTAAAATGACTATAAAAATGAAAACATTACAAGTAATAATGTGAGGTTAGTGCCCTGTTAGTGCGTAGCCATTCTAAAGGTTGACTAGAATCACAGTTCACAAGGACAATTTTTAGCTTATATATACATGTCTCATATATTTACAAAGCTTAAAATCTCAGAAATCTAGCTAATGTCTCTGTTTTACTATAGCTATAACAATGAAAACATTACGAGTGATAATGTGAAGGGCATGCCATGTAATTAAAGACATTAGCTTTCTAGCAGCTACTTAGTAATATAGCAAACCACAGTTAGGAAAAACATAATAAATAAAAAAAACAAAAAATAATACTTATAGTCTCAAATCTTTCTTTTTCGTCATCAAAGAGTCCCAGTAATGACATAGAGCATAGTTTTCTATCTTGTTATGTGGAAATGACTATTTGAGTACCGTCCATGTATGAGCATCTATTCTGAAACTAACCACAGGCGCTTTGTTCATGAAACAAAGGACACACTACCGGAATGAAGACACATTTGAAACGTACTGCTAACCTCGTAATATTTGTAATCCTTATGAAATACTCCACTGATGGGGAGAAATGAGAATCTGGTGTGTATGATGAAACTAATTGGTTAAATATGATGTCATTGTAATGTCCAGGTGAAACACAGCATGAAACAAAGTCTATGAGACTACTGTGACAGTACCCACCCCTAAAGGAGTGGCTCAAGCCACGAAAAGGCCGGAGCTTACGAGGGTGGGAGAGGGGGCCGAAGGAACCCTGATGGGGGTGGATCCGCTGGCAATGGCTGGGGGGGCGGATGCCCGATAACTGTTAAAGAGGGTAGAGCAGCCAGCACTGGCAAAGGGGGTGGAACAGCCAGCATTAGCAAAGGGGACTGAACAGATGGCATGGCCAAAGGGGGTGGAGCAGCCAGCACCGATAAAGGGGGGTGGAGCAACCAGCACTTGTAAACGGGTTGGTGTGGGAGGCAGAGCCACTGCAGCCAGCATGGGAGTTGGAGCCTCCAACACTGGCAACGAGGGCGGAGCCACAGGCACAGGCTTACAGGGCAGAGCCACATGCACTGTCAAGGAATGTGGAGACACAGGCACTGGCATGGAGGGCTGCAGACCAGACAATTAAAGCAGGGGCTGTAGTGGGTGCTGCAGTGATAGGAATGTCTGCAGTGGCAGTTCCAGATGGCACGCCAGCTGGCTAGGCTGCTTGGCTAGTGGGACAGGTGGTGGAGGGATCACTAGCCGCCATACCTGCCTAGCCTGTGGGAATGGTGGAAGAGGTGCAACTACCTAGTAAGGCTGCCAGGCTAGTGGGACAAGTGGGGGGCGGATACACTAGCTGGCTATTCTGCCTGGCCATTGGGTCTGGTGGTGACAGGTAGTCTAGGCTGCCTGGCTAACAGGACAGGTGATAGAGAGAACTGTGACAACTCCAGAGTTCCCCAGAGTAAGCCTTCCTAGGGCTTCCCAGTCAACACACCCATCAAAAAACCATCATCCTCTAACCATCATCCTCTCCCAGTTATCGTCATCTTCCTCTGACGCGTACTGCTCCAGCACTTCCAATGGGTAGCTCAACTCATCATCTGCCCAGTCCCTCTGCTCATCCCAATCAGTGTCATCCTCCTCCAGGTCCTCTGATGTGTATCTCATCCAGTCGTTAGCCCAGCCACTTTGCTCCTGCCCATTGTCATCATCTTCCTCCGATGAGTATAGCTCCAGTTCTTCTTGTGGGTATCGCACCTATAGTCAGGCCAGACATGCGGTGACATACTATCACTTCCTCAACTGGTCGGCCCAGCATGGCTCCATGCCCCATAGCTCCCCCCCAAAATCTGGTATGGGAAACCAAGGGGACTATACCCCTCCTGAACTAACCCAATGTCTATGGGGTAGGGAGTACAGCCCCATGATGAGTGGAGGTGATCAAGAGAAGCAGAAATGATTGCCTCCAGTTCATCACTGTCATAGTCCTCCTCTGGAATATTGAAGGCTCTGCCCTCACACTATGCCGCATTTCGTCAAAGCTGTGTCCTGTGTTTTAGGTTGTTCATCCTGTAACAAATGTGGTGCAGGTAGTAGACGAGAGACAGATGCGAAGTGAAAGATACGTTTGATACCAATTAAAAAGAAAACATTGCACCAATTAAAAAGAAAACGTTGTGTTGTGCAATATAAATAATTCTAAATAACGTCACAGGGTTGGTTAACATTAACTACTCCCATGGTAAACGTTTGGAATGGTATCCAGCCGGTACTGCGTTTGGATGCCTTTTTGGCATTATGTCATTGTTACTGTACTGGCTTGTTACTGTAAAGTTTTTTTTTGTATGTCTATGTATTTTGCATTTTTTATTTGTATGTGTGCCATTTGTTTGGCTGTGTTCCCAGGGCACACTTGTGAATGAGACCTACTGTAGGTCTCAGTGTGTCTTCCCTGGTTAAATATTCCCAAACTCTGGCCCATCAGAGACTCATCAGAGCAGGAAACGTTTTTCAATTTTTCCATTGTCCAATTTTGTGGGACTGTGCAAATTTTAGCCTCAGTTTCTTGTTCTCAGCTCACAGGTATTGCACCCGGTGTGGTGTTCTGGTGCTGTAGCCCTTCTGCTTCAAGGTTTGATGCGTTGTGCCTTCAGATATGCTATTCTGCATACCTTGGTTGTAACAGGTAGTTACTTGAGTTACTTTTGCCCGTCTATCAGCTTGAACCATTCTGGCCATTCTCCTATGACCTCTGCCATCAACGAGGCGTTTTTGCCCCAGAACATTTCCGCTCACAGTAATTTCTCTTTTTCTGACAGATCTCTGTTAATCCTAGAGTGGGTTTTGTGGAAAAATCCCAGTAGATCAGCACTTTCTGAAATACAGAACACACTGTACAGACACCAGCCCGAATGGCACCAACGACCACACCACGTTCAAAGTCACTTATATTTCTTTCCCATTCTGATGCTTGGTTTTGGCAGATCATCTTGAACATGTCTATATGCCTACAGTAAATGCATTGACTTGCTGCCACATGACTGGCTGATAGAAATGTGCGTTAACATGCAGTTAACAGGTGTATCTAATTAAGTGGCATTACAGTCACAGCCTTGTAATGTTCGATTCCCACGGAGGACCAGTAAGACTTATGATGGGTACACACCACAAGATTATAGGTTGAGTTTGGCAGATTTTGGGCCGATATTCCAACTTCCGACAATCCTATGTCCTGATTATCTTGATGGTTCCACAGATTATTTTATCAGATTTTCCCTTGGTGTGAGGTGTGTTAAGAGTGACCAAACCTGCTCGGAAGAATGTCAGAGCCAACCCGATCGCGAATCATAACTGTACAACATGTTGAATATTTACAGTCAGAAATCCAAATGTGTACGTGTAACCCCGAGGACAAACTCGCACACAATCTGGAGATTATCACGTGAAACTAAACAATATCCAATCAGAAAGCAAGCTGAGAGAAGACGGAAGCATAACAAATGCAGTCATGGCGCATCTTAAAGTTAAATTGATTTGGACAGCAGAGATGTCAGCAGAGAGTATCAGCTTGTCGATTTGTGGCAACAGCACAAATGTTTATACAATACGACGTGTCGTGTCAAACCTAGAAGAGTTGGTCATGCTTATTCTGAAGTCTCGAGAGATGTTGCGTGTTCATAGTCGGGGCTCTGGTTGAAAATCTGTTTATGTGTGGTGTGCTGTCTTTGTCACATCATGACACTCCACACACTATCCACCCGGTACAGCCAGAAGAGGACTGGCCACCCCCTTGAGTCTGGCCTCTCTCTAGGTTTCTTCCTAGGTCCCTCCTACTAGGGAGTTTTTCCTAGCCACTGTGCATCACTTGTGTTGCTTGCTTTTGGGGGTCTCGGGCCGGGTGTCTGTCAAAGCACTTTGTGACAACTGCTGTTGTAAAAAGGGCTTTATAAAT
>JACXGM010000184.1:0-88274 GCA_016801145.1 Umbra pygmaea
AAAAGTGGGCTAAATTAGAGGATAGAGTTTTGATAATGTGTTAATTAGAGATTTTAAAAGGTTTTAATACTGTGTTGGTTACAGGAATGCTGTTTGTTTTTTCCATATCTACAGTGTTATTGTTGGAATTCTTGGTAATTAAACTCTTTGACACAGATGCAATTTGACAGTGGCTTGGGTGTATTTTTCCCATTTTAGATCCCACATAAATTCCTGCTAATAATATATTTAATTTGGACCCCCCTCCAAGCGCATTGCTTATGACATTTATGAGTCAAATATCCTGTGCCATTTTGATACTTGTAAACATACTGACTCATGCATTTAGTGACAAGTTTTCACACTTTTTTCCATGATTCCAACAGTGAGAATCCTATTCATCCCAAAATAATGTTGAAAATCTGTTTTCTGTCTACATAAGTTAAAAACTTGACATCACCATTTAAGAGGGTCCGTTAACACCTTTCCATTTATTCATTAAATAAATTAATCAATTTAACAATGTAGGATAGTTGGTCTTATATCATGCCAGAAACAATACTGTGAACTAAATGCATTGTACAATACCATTTTTTACTGTTATTTTCACTCCAATCAAATTAGCTGTCACTGACCACAAGACTCAGAGGACACATTAATGTACCTCTTGTAGTCTGAGGCCGACGTATGCACATAAAAATTTAACCTTGATCAATATAAATGAACAAAGATCATATTGTTTTCAAACATACATCAATGCCTCATAATGCAAATAGTATTAATAAATGTAGAAATACCTGTACACAGATTTTTGATAATTTGTTTTGTTATTAATTCCTCTGGCTAAAAGTTGATTTTCATGCTTTTCAAGAATTACACATACAAATAACTGCACAAGTCTATATCATTTTATTCACTGAATATGTAAATTGACATATAAATTGACATTCTTTTGAAAAATGGACCAATGATTCTTGCATTGGGGAAACAATTTCTCTGTTATCTTTTGCATTTTCTAATAATTGTCACTGGAGTTTGACGCCACAAACGAATCATTTTAATTTGAATCTATATATTTTATGACATCCATTAATGAAAATGTTTGGTTGCTATGATGAATTATGATATGCTCAAGCCTTTAAAGATAGCATAGCATCTGTTTGCGTCACATTTTAATATTCCCACAATTACTTACCTTACTAAGAAAACATTGCTACCAAGTCCTTCTCTATGTAATGCTGATTTGATCTGATAGTAATAGCATGGTAATTTAACATTTGCATTGTCATAAACCTAATTAATATTGAAATAGCATGAAAATGTTATTAATGAAATCAAATGTAATATTTCCCCATATTCATTGAAAAGAGCAAGTCATCAAAGCACAAAGATGTTGAGTGAAACATTGGTGTATTTTGTGTGGAATTAGGATTGTATTATCAATGCAAAAGCAATTATAAGGTATGCATTACAGTTTAAAAGAAACATTCAACATCAATATTTAATTACAAAATTACTCGGCTTTGAAAAATAAATGGACATCTTTTATTTGGTAAATGGTTTTACATCACTAAAGGCTCTAGGTAGGATTATGCACAAGGTATAGCTTTGTTCCACATGTGGCCCTCTTCTATATGAACTGATTGTACTGTATACCAGCATAACGTTTGTTTTAGGAATGCATTTATTGAACTAACATTTACAGAGTCCTGTTCAAAGCAAATCTATCTGATCCCAAGTTGACATACATTATAGTATTTATATAGTCTGGCCTAGTATTCAGGAGAATATTTATTTTCAGTTTTAGAATATCTTATATACATTGTAAACATTTATATGGCAGAGATAACTTGACTTTGAGACATGGTCGCCGTTGAAGTACTTCAATATTGACTTGAATGGCAAATCAATGATGGTGAGTGATTGAAGTAATCGAACCAGTGAGCATTCCTCAGAGTGGCTGAAGAGGTCAATTGGAGTTAAGGAAGGAAAGGAGGGAGGGAGAGAAAAACACATAGATTATCGATCAAAATAGCAGGACAATTACACGTGGATACAACAAGAGTTTCGAATTATGGTGAAATTAGAGGTGATAAAGTCATTAAGTGTTAAATAACAGTGTTAGCAGAATAATGTAGATGATTCAACCATGTCAGCTACACTTTGCTATACAGATAACAAGATAATATTGCCATCTCTGTGGTCAGTAATGGGACCACACTGTTTTCCACATCCTCTCTTGTGGTCACCAGATTAACAACTCAGTGGAGATGGAATGCTACATACAGATTTGGGTATGGTGAATCTACTGTATGGAGAAGGGAGACAGCCTACCAATTGAAAGTTGTTGAGAAGCTGGTCTACATTGACGTCATCATAGCTCTCTTGAAATGAGGGCTCATCTCTGGATTCTTCCTGCATGGGAGGGTCTTCTTGACTGAATGGAAAATAAGATACATTTTACTTTCCTCACACCATGGAGGCCAGCTGAGAAAAAGGCGCATGTAGTATTGGCATAGTATCCTACTTTCATACACAGACAAACACACGGTACTGTGCGCCGTGCTTGTTCTCACCTTCTCTTTCCCGTCAGTACTGAGTTCAGGTATTTCTTCACAGCCATCTGTTTGCGGAAGCGACTGTAGTTGTCTGTGAATATGGCATCTGAGTGACGCTTCACTGGCACCTGGTCCTCCATTATGTCGTCACTGTGACAAATTCACGTAGTTTGGTCCATAATTTTAGAAGTCTGCTAACATTGGTTTGGCTCTCACCGAACTTCTCCAAATAAATATTTAAATATATACACATATATATTCTTATACTCCTAAAAAATAGGTTAATAATTTGACATGGTATGCGTAAGGAAATAAAGTCAATATCATTTTAAAGGAAAAGTAGCCAATAGCTTAGCCTACCTTACTCGTTTTCCAATCAAGGACTCCAGGTAGCGCCGTGCAGATAACTGTCCAAGAAGTTTGCTGTATCCACTTGTAAAAAGACCGTCTGCGTGTCTCGTTGGTCTGCAAACAGATGACAAGTTATTGCCTCTCAATACAAACATTTGTTGACATGAGGCGAACAGATAGACTACATTTTAAGTATTTATTCTACCGGTCAAAAGTTCAGTGTCCAATATTTTTGACCCGGTACTGCGTATGTACTTAACTTTTATGCTAAAAGAGTAGATAAAATGGTAAATACAGGGGATAGAGAGAGTGTGCTGCAAATAATAATGCAGCGGTACAGGAGGCACTGAAGGCAGCAGTAAGCTGTACCACCCTAGGTCACGGAGTGAACGTTTTCTCTTCATTCTGGGTATCGGTTTCATAAAAAATAGATTATTTTCTTAATCCTCTGCGAATATTCATAAATATTATTGTAGCGTATATGTACACCCAATAAACTAGGATAAAACAGAGTTCCTAAGAGAACATTCGTTTTAGACATTAATGTTGTTCTACTCTATGCCTTATTTGTGAATATCTTGTTAACACATTCATCCCAGAATAAGCATTGGTTCGAATATTATCACTTTAGCAATACCTACTATAAATAAGTTGATGACAACGATTTGGTTAATTGTAAGGATACTCTATGTAATCAATTGTCCTTCAGGTTTATGAAATGGAATTTTTTTATATTTTGTGATCGAGCACGTCTAAACACAAGTTTAAATGATGAATAGACGAATTTTGCCTACCTCATAGATGCATATGGCAAACAGTGAGTCCGGCAATATAACACACTGCACAGGGCTATTAGGAAAAGCAACTGGGAGCCATTCTTTTGTAACATCGCTTTATACCTGCAAAGAGAGAGATGATTTTCAATTAGGCTACCATCCTACTATTTTCTTCACATAGCCTACATTGTTGAAATCAAAATGAAACGATACATGTCATGCCTCTTTATTCTGTGTCTCTTTATCACAAGAAACAAGTGTATAAATTTTGCCAATTAGCGAGATAAACAATATTGAATAAATAAATGAGATACATTTTCCCGCCATAAAAATTTAAATGACTTGGCTAGATTTGTATCAGGATTTGAGCCATGAGTACATTTGCAATTGCCAATTACAAGTCAATTTTATATTTGCAATAAAAAACTTATGAAAGTTACTCATGTGGGGGAAGATGCCGACTCTCCTAACCAGTCCAAAGATCTGTTCTAAACTTTTACATTTAACTGGAAACTGTGAAAAAACACTGGTGCCTATGCAGTTAGAATATATTGTGAAGCCTAACTGAAATTGATATCATTCAAGTGTCATAATCATCTGAAACACACAGCAATATTTAAAAAAATCTTACATTTGCTTAAAGAAATGAGCCGCTGTTCCTTTTAGGTCCTGGTTGCTGTCCAAGGTCCTGAGATTTTACTTTGTGTCGTTATCTCCTGACGAAGTCACGGGAAACTGATCAATTCCTCAGTTGCTTATTCAGTGATCAGCGTCTCTTACTATATCAACCCTTGTCTGGTTTTATACATCTGAATAATTTTCATCAACCAGATTTGACCAAAGTAAATACGTCATATAAGTCCCGGGAGTAGCCTATAATGCGTTCGTCATCAATGGTTGTTGGCATGCTCAGTCGATGTTATACCCCACGGTGAAATTAGGTTTTGATCGTAAGATTTCATATCATGGGTGTTGACTCATTCTATGAGTATTCCTTATTCTCCACAATTTTCAATTGTTATAGTTATGAAAAAGGATAAACAAAACTCTAAGACAAAAAAGGTAAAGATTGAAATATTAACATTTTCGCAATTTAGCAGAGACTCCTATACAGAAGAACTTGCTTATTCAAATGGGTAAATGCCTTACTTTAAGACAAAACAACTTTGTATAGCTATTTAGCAAAAGGATTTAAACCCACAACATTTAGTTGTATTTCAGCTTCATGGTGGTTCGTGTCATTTTATGAAGTCTTGGGCTATACCTCCCACTTGTACAGATTCTGGGTGATATCCACATATACTACCACTTCCAATTCATCCTCTAGAGTACTTTCTTACTTTCCTAACCACCATAAATTCCAATGCTGCCTATTGTCTCTCCCATAATGACACATTAACACAATCCTGATGAAATGCTCATTGCACATGTCAAATGTTCTCATTCAATAACTACTTCAGATGTACGACTCCCTGTAAAGTCAATCACATACCACAATCTCATCATTGTAAGCTCTATGATGATGTAGGAGTGTTTCTTTAAAATATTGTTGGTTTGACTTTTGTTATTTTAAACTTTCCAATTTGAAATGAATGGTGTTTATATATGAACAAGTATAATCACTATCATACAGTAAGCAATAACATTTACAGTTTGTGGTTTAGATGAGATATTGGCGCATAAGACACGGGAGTCAGTGTACAATTCTAGGGGATAATTTAAGTCTTGACAGTGTTATAATCAGTGGCCAACAATCGCGGACTGCATCAGTAACTTTAATAATTGCTTTCTGGTTTGAGACATGTTTGGTGTATAAAGAATCAGAATCAGCATTTTAATAGACATTAATATATTGTATGTAATAGCAGCTGTAATAGCCCGACCTCAACTAGCAGCCACTGCAAGCCTAATGACAATTGTAATGTAATAATGCAAAACCTAAAGTAGATTAGAGACAAAGGACTGGGAAACATGCTCATTTAATTGACAGCAATGATTTGAAACAGAGTCTGGTAAGGACCGCTCATACAGGAAACTTATTATTTTGATGGAATGTGCAGAATTCGCAAGTTCCTTTGGACCAACTAGTTAAAATAGATACCAGAAACAACGTTGTCAATTTTATTGAAATATGAAGGAAATTCTACACTATTCAGCAACTATGTTGGCATCCCATCCCATACGTTTGGAACACCATGATACATTCTGTGAGCAATATGTACCAATACTAGGCGGAACACTGAACGAACATTACCTGTCCATGAGTCATATGCTGGGGAATACCCCAGCTTGTTAAAGCATATATATGTTAGTGGATCTAAAAAACATAACTTTATTTTGTTTAGTGTATTACCATTTCAACATCGACCATTTTTTGAGATTGCTATTACACTGTTGTTGGTATTATACGTTTTTAAATGACTTTATTTTCTAACATGTCATTCCAACTTTTTGAAGCACAATAACATGTTCTTACTTATTCATTATGCAAGGTATCTTAAAAGCCACAAACTAGAGGAAGGCATGGTTTTCTTTCACCTTCTGGATTATTTGACATATCCTATTTCCTGTTTGTCCCCAGCTTTTACATTCATTCAAAACATTTACAAAAATCGAACTTTTACTTTAAGTCACCCTAGAAATTCTAATGAGTAAAATATATATAACTAAACTACATTCCCATTTTACATTACGTATGTTGACCCCAGTTAGTAGGAACACTTAAATTGTAAGCCACTACTGTTTGACTGGGGTAAAAATATGAGTGACACACAGGTCAAATTCCCATAAGGTGTGTCTCAATTTGCATAATTCATACTACATGTATGTACTGCACTAATGATGGTAAAGTACATACTTTTAACAATACAGGTCCTTCTCAAGAAATTAGCATATTGTGATAAAGTTCATTATTTTCCATAATGTAATGGGGTGCCATGTCAGCTGCTGGTGTTGGTCCACTGTGTTTTATCAAGGGCAGGGTCAATGCAGCAAGAATAAATGTAGCAGTATTTCTATATTATTTATTTACATAATCTCATATGTACATTGACAGACATTATACATTACATCACTTATACACTCTAAACCATAGGTAAATGCAGGTATGGATGTCAAATGTGGAAATGTATGTCACATATATAAACATTTCGACATATATGTACATATATGTGATGATGTTTCCACCATAAATGCCGATATAAGGACATTACACATATGGCAATATATTAGATTTCTGTATGGGTCTGGACAGGAATGGTCTCAGATTCCTTGCCATGTGTTCTTCTACCTCAATTTGAATTATATACGACTCAACAGCTGTTATCTGGGCAGAGGGAGGTTGCATACAGTATTAAATGAAGGTGTGCCAATAAATGTGGCACACATATTTGAGAACAATATTTGTTGTTTTATAAGACCTTTTTTGCTTTCAAATATTAGACTTTTTGTAAATATTTGGAATGAAAGTTTAAGAGGATAAAAATAAAGAGTATTTTCCAAGGGTGCCAACATTATTGAAGACTACTGACTGTATACAGTATGTCGTAATACTAAAATATTAGGAGAACAGTATACTATAGCATTTTTCATTTATGTTATCACCATCGTAGATGTTCTCCCATTAGGATAAATACCCATGGATTCCCATATACAGGAAATTACTTGGCAAAACTAGATTCAGTAAATTAAAACTGAGGGAAAGTGGAGTGTGGTCTATGGTCAGAGCATCTTTTAGCAAGAGCAAATTGAACATGTAGATTAACTCATTGATGAATATTGAATTTCATAAGCTCCTGCATTTATTATTATTTTTAAATATATCTTTACCTTGATACTTGTTTTTTCCAACAGGGCCAATACAATTCTGAGGGGCCACTGTTCTGTTTTAGGTTAAAATACATAAAATGGATAAATGAACCAAACAGCTCTTCATAATTTCCGAACTAATTTTGAAAATACATTTGTGTCTCAAGCCACATGGAAGACATTTTGCCCAGTAATGGTCTCAGTGCTTCATTAGGGCAGCAATCAAAGGCACAAACCACCCTACAACGCTCCTGGGACAGTCAGTCATCAGATCCAATCAAATTACTGCTTTGTCTTTCTGTGCTGCTCTCAGAGGTACAGACGTGTTTCACATTTCCTTCAATGCTAACAAGATAAATAGTGTATTTAGCCCATGTCATTCAACTCTCCAAAGAATTAGTTGTCTGGATCTCATCTACTTGTTACAGTTAGAGAGAAGGACAGAGATCAGTTAAAACCTTCACATGCTGTTATCATAAGAATTGTAGACTTTAATATGAATATTTTCTAGGTTTGTGATAGATACAAAAAATTCTACTGCCACATAAGAATAAATAAAATCAGAAAAATACTTTAAAAAAATATAAATGCATTTTTACATCTAAACTTGGCCTTGCCTTTGTTACACACCATGACAAAGAGAAGACAAAAGTGATTGAGTACAACAATATAAAAGAATAATCAAGTTCTATAACATGTGATTGACATGCATGCTTTGGAGATGTACCTTGGGAAAAACAGAGGAATATTGTGAGAGAGGACAACCTAGTTTAGAAGGCACACTAAGGAAACGAATTGCCCCTAAAATCTCTCTATTAAATTCATATTGATCTAACACATCCATCTCCGGTCCCTATGTTACCTGAATTTGTGCACAGCTATGTGCACATAATGGAGACAAATACAGCCTATGAATCTGCCGTAAGGTGAAGTCCAAAGGTATTTGGAGAGTAAGGACTTGTTTAGTGTTTATTTTTGCTCTGTATGATAATAATAATACAGATTCTGCACCGAATTTTGCAAAAGTCTTGGATTCATCCTGCAATGCGATAATAGAAGCATCTGATTGGTAATAACTTTGTTCGTTTTGTAGCTGGATAATGACCCCAAATACATGCCCAAGGTTATAAAGCACTGTTTTTTAGTCAAGAAGAACAAAGAGTTCTGGCACAGATTATATAGCCTCCACACAGTCTGGGATTACATGAAAAAACAGAAGGAAGCAAGACACACAAAGTTTGTATAGGAACTGAGGCAAGTTCTTCAAGGTGCTTTAATAAATCAGTAGTTAGGGAGTCAGAATTCTAGTGGGATAGGTTGCCAGTTCGATTCCCGACTGTGTCCTTGAGCAAGGCACTTTACCCTAAATTGCTCCAGGGGGATGTCCCTGTAGTCACTGTAAATCGCTCTGCATAAGAGCAGTCGCTAAATGACTAAACTAAAGACAATTTTTTTTTTTCATTTTTATTTAACCAGGCAGGCCAATTGAGAACCAATTCTCATACGCAACTGTGACCTGGCCAAGATAAAGCGCAATAGTGCAAGACAAAATCATGTTATACATGAAGTACATAAAAGTACAAAATATACAATGCAGGGTGCAAAGTATACAGTTGTAATCAAAATTATACAACCCACATTAGAAATCAGGTTTATTGTAAAAATCTACAGACTTTCAGCTGTTCGCAATGAACAAAACAAAGAAAAGCAATTGAAATAGCTCAACACAATGTTCGCTTCAAGTGGTTTCCCCAAATTCAACTGCAAATGCAAATGCAGCTGATGTTTTCCAGTCTCAAAATTACTCCAAAAAAAATCCCTTCATGGCAAACATCTTTCCCACTTAGTAGAGCACCCTTTTGCTGTTATGACCTGCTGCAAACGAGATGCCTAGCAGGACACCAGCCTTTGGCAGCGTTCCTGATTAATCTTAGCTCATTCCTCATGAGTGATGTCCTCCAGTTCAGTAATAATTTTAGGTTTGCATGCTGCAATCTTCTTCAAATCCCACAAGAGCTTTTCTATGGAGTTCAAGTCAGGTGACTGTGATGGCCAATGTAGAAACTTCCAGGATGTTTTATGCAACCAAGCCTTGTTGAAATTTGAGGTATGCTTGGAATCATTGTCCTGTTGGAAAGTCCTGTTGAAAAGCTTTAGCTTCCTCACAGATGGTAGGAAGTTTACTCCTAGGATTTCCTGATACTTCAATTATTCCATCTTGCCTTCCACATGCTGCAGGTTTCCTGTGCCAGAGGATGCAAGCAGCCCCAGAGCATCACCGAGCCACCACCATGCTTGACTGTGGGCAGAGTGTTCTTTTCAGCATGCTTCCTTCTTCATCCTCCAGACATACTGCTGATCGATCATGCCGAAAAGTTATGGTTTTGTTTATCGCTCTACAAAACAGAATCCCAAGACCTCTCTGGCTTCTTCATTATATATTTTTATTTATTATTTTTGTGATTTTTCCAGATTTCCCTCCCTTCCCAATTCCCTCTCTAATCCTACCTTGTTGGCAGCTTCGCAACTCTTTGTACAGATCTGTGCAAGAGCAACGTGGGGGGATAATCTGACTTATCTAACCCAAATCCTGGGCAGTGCTATTTCAATTTTGTGCTACCTTGTGCAGGAGGCCCGGGAAAATCAGAGAACCCATGGTCAGGCTAAAAACCATGACAATTATGACATAGACTGTCCTGCAATGCAGCGACTTAGCCCGCTATGCCACGCAAATCCCAACTCTGTGGCTTCTTTATATGATTTTGAGCATATTGGAGCCAACATTGTTTTTGCTTTTGGGTCATTAGTGGTGTAAGTCTTGGAGTTTTGGCATGGAAACCTTCTGCATTTAGTAAGTGTCTTACTATGCTCATTGGAACCCTCAGTGCCTGTTTCCTTGCCACCAAGTCTTTCTGCAGGTCTTTTGCACTCACTTCTCATCTCAGAAATCTGGTTGCAGCCATTGATCGCTTCCTTTTTCTGCCCTTTCCAGGTCGTGTAACCACCGTTCCCTTAACTTTAAATTATGCTTCCAATGGTGTCTCTGGGAACATTCAGTGCCTTCGCTATCTTTTTATATTAAATTCCTTGTTTGTGAAGGGCGATGATCACTTCTTTTAACATTTGGACCATTCTTTTCAGCCATTGAGCCAGTTTTCTCACACAGTCAAGTGACACTCAATAAGCACCTAGCCAGTTCATCATTATCTAGCCCAACTGGCTCTATAATTATTCAAGGCTCTACATTTCTATAATTATTCAAGGCTCTACATTTCTATAATTATTCAAGGCTCTACATTTCTATAATTATTCAAGGCTCTACATTTCTATAATTATTCAAGGCTCTACATTTCTATAATTATTCAAGGCTCTACATTTCTATAATTATTCAAGGCTCTACATTTCTATAATTATTCAAGGCTCTACATTTCTCTAATTATTCAAGGCTCTACATTTCTATAATTATTCAAGGCTCTACATTTCGCAGTTCTTTCAGAACATCAGCTATTTGGATTTGGGTAAAGGAGAAATGAGGGTGGATTAAGCATGATGGTGGTGCGTAGTCATTGGCCGGGGTGGGGGTCACCAGGTGGAAAGCATGGCCAGCCATGGCAAAATGTTTATTGAGATTCTTGACTATAGTAGTTTTATTGGTGGTGATAATGTTACCTATTGGTATAGCAGTGGGCAGCTGGGAGGAAGTGCTCTTGTTCTCCATGGACTTTACAGTGTCCCAGAATTGGTGCTACAGGCTGCAAATTTCTGTTTAAAAAAGCTAGCCTTAACTTTCCTAACTGAATGAATGTACCTGTTCCTTACATCCCTGAAGAGTTTAATGTCACAGGAATTGTTTGAGACTAATGCAGTACGCCACACAATGTTTTTGTGCTGGTTGAGAGTGGTCAGGTCTGGATTGAACCCAGGGCTGTACCTACTATTTGTTGTAAACTAAAGGGGCATGTTTATTTTGGACTGTAAGGAAGGCACATTTAAGGAATAACCAGCCATCCTCTACTGATGGGATGAGATCAATATTCCTCCAGGATACCCGGGGCATATCAATTAGGAAGCCCTTTTCGCTAAAGTGTTTTATTAAGAGTTTAACATTAATGAGGGTTGATCGTTTGACCACGGACCCATTACGAATGCAGGCAATGAGGCAGTGTTTGCTGAGATCATGGCTGAAGACAGCAGAGGTGTATATTGAGGACATATTAGTTAACATTATATATCTATAAATGTGCCCTTGTTTACGGATTTTAGGTTGTACCTGGTAGGTTCATTGGCATTTTGTGTGAGGTTATGGGCATCATATTTAGATTGTAAATTGGCTGGGGTGTTGAGCATATCCCACTTTGTGGACAGCAGGGGGCAATCAATTTACAAGGGTATCTAGGGCACAACTGGGTGCTGAAGGGGGTCAATAACAGGCAGCAACATTGAAAGACTTATTTCTGGAGAAGATACTTATTTTTGTTGAATTTATTTGATTTTAAAGGCAAAGGGTGGTCATATCTAATTTGTATTCATTTTTTATTTGTTTGTTGTTGAGTTTTTCACTGTATACTGTAAGTATGAATGTTGGTATTTCTAACATTCTCACCAATCATAATTAAAAAAACATTAAGAGTGATCCTTAATCATAGTAGCATCCACATTAGAGTGTTTAGAAGCATGTTCTTATTTACAAAAAAATGAAATGTGTAATTACACAATACTTACCCTATATACCATACAGTGTATTTGCAATGTGTCATCAACATGCCACAACAAACAGCAAATGCATAGAAATAGTTTGTCTGTCACAGGGTTAATGTTTTCTCTATTTAAAATTTTTCACAACTCTAATACAAAACAGATTTTGTCCAAATATGTTTGGTTCGCTTTTTACAAAATGTTGTAAAAAGCAAAATAATATATTTTACTGTTGTTTTGTGTCTGATGTTTGTTTATGTCTTTATGATTGTTTTCTTAAAAAGTGTAGGTTATCACCACTTCTGTAACTAAGTTTTAGATTCTAATTAAACATTTTAAATAGTTCTGACTGTAAAATTGTTTTAAATAATAGTTTTCAGAAAATGACTGTGTTGGCCAAGTACTAAGCAAATCTTCTTTATCCACTAAGATGCCAGAAAGAAGCTTTGACTGGGCTAAACTGGAGCTGCTCTCCTGAAGCAGTAGCACAGCCAAGAGACCAGTGGGATGAACAAAGAGCTTGTGTATGGATGTAAAGGTTTCAGAATAGACGCAAGGTAGAGAAGATTCCCCTTCCTCCTCAGTGGTCTTAATGTAGATGCCAACTTGATCTGGACAAAGTTTGACACAGTGTTGTCTAGGTTCACACCGCTGTTCTTTGCATTCTAGGAAGGGAATACCTTGGAGTTGTCAGCCACGACTGTGATATCTTGAAGCAGTCCAGCCTTAACCTGAAGGTAAAGGAGATCCTTCTTGTTAAGGTTGGTGCAATATTAGTACAGAGATGTTTGACAGGGATTAATAAATGCATTTCATCAGGTGGGTATCAAAAGGGTGGAAAAAGTAATATTGGTTGGTGTCATTCCTATAGAAATGAAAGGACAGATCATATGTCATAGTCATGTGCCTTGCTGCATAGAGAGAATAGGGCCTCTGACCAAGTCCTAAGGGACACCAATAGTGAGAGCCTGTGAGGCAGACATATTCACATTGCCAGGAAAAAAAACTGGCCAGTCCAATTCCATTTTCAACATAAACCCTAGGTATTTAATTAAATTATAGTTGAATTACTTTTTGTTAACATGAATGCCTAAATCCTTCACACTTCTAGTGTCCTTACTTGACTCCATCTAAATTAATTAAAATGTCAGGTTGTACACACGCTCTTTATCTCCTGCTGAAGGTTTCTGGAAACAGAACAGCTTCAGCTTGACATGTGTACGTCACTTTCCTTTTTCTCACTCTTGATTGGTTAAAAAATTTGGCGAAGTATCTCGGGACAGCAAGATGTCCGCGCACATTTAAAAAAACGGATGTATATTCTTACATTAGGGGTTGCTTTAAGTAGTTTTTATGTTGACACTACTGATTACGTGGTACTCAAGAAAGAGTCAAATAAAGAAAAGAACAGGACTCCGAGACAAGAGCCAGATTATTCGTTATTATCAGGTTGGCGCTTCATGCTAGCTATAACGTTAGCCATCTAGCTAGCGGTGGTACCAGAACACTGCATGACTGTCAGGATGCTAATCTAAACATGGTTGCTAGGTAGTTCGCTGGCTAGATAGACACAGTCACCCAACACTGTCTTTACCTGTAGCTATGTATGCTTGAGTTTATCCATTATTTACTGGCTAGCTAGGAAGCTGCAAAAACGCGAGACTTAAAAAATGCTGAATGTCGTTTTGCTACTAATTAGCTGGCTAACCTAGCATTATAACATTGTTAGTTAGCTAACTTTATAGGTCATGATGACCAAAGACACTAGCTAGAGAGTGTTGGCTCCCCACTTGCTAGATAGCAAAAGTAGTTAACTGTCATTAGTAGTGTATGCTGTTAAAGCTAGCTCCCTAGTAAACTAGTACATTAGTGGAAGTTGAGTTGCCTGGCAATAGTAGCTGAACAGAAAAAATACGCTGCCTAGCTAGATTGATAGTAATGGTATAAAAATATATTGACAAATAAGTTGTTTGCTGATAAATCATTCGATTACCAGTTTTCTATACCCGAGTAACATTTCAAATCTGGTCTAATTGGATTTAGGCTATGTTTGGAAATAAATGCACACTCATGGAACAGACAGTTTTTGACTTGAGTTAATCATGTTCAATTGGTTAACTTCTATGCATTTTATCCGATAGGAGATTTAGACAACAACCTTGGAGTATTCATCCAGTCTATTAAATGAACTGCTTCTTTGATCTCATGGTATTTCACAGCATAGCTGAAAGTGTTATAGGATGTCTGTCAACTGGCTAGTAGCCATACTGTCTGATGTTTTGAATGCATATGCCTTCATTCTCTCTGCCTCACTCAGAAATAATGCTGATATCTGGAACTCATGTCGAACATCTATGAAGAGAGAGCAACAATGATAGCCGCAGGGGAATTGCAGTCGTTTGTCCCATTTGGCCGTGAGCACTGCAAGAACCACCCGAATGCTGTGAACCTGCAGCTCCGGCAGCTTCAACCAGCCTCGGAGCTTTGGTCCTCGGATGGAGCGGCCGGTCTGGTGGGCTCCCTCCAGGAAGTCACTCTACAGGAGAAGGAGAGGGTAAGACTCTGGAGACATGTTATTAGCCTTAGCAGTTACAGAATGCTACTATATGCATAACTATATTTTTGTTTTTACTATTGTGTGTCTATATGTAGGAATGGTGGTTGCTGAGTAAAGGATCCAGTGAGGACAGTGATCAGATGGAGTATGAAGAGGAGCTCTTTTCAGCAGGAAACATGGTCATATGGAGCAGAGGGAGCACGAGTCAAGCCTCCTATGTGTACAAGGCTTTCACTGTGGACAGTCCAGTTCAACAGGTAATCACCTTCTTAATGTAAATGTCATACATTGAACATGTACATTAGGGGTGGAACGGTACATGGATTCATATTGAACCGAAATGGTACGGCGTCACGGTTTGGTGCCTGCATTTACACGGAGAATACATGGTATAAAAATAAATTAAACTCACGTGCAAATTAATTAATGTATTGCGGAACTACCGTTAGATACGCAAGTTGTTTATGGACACCTAATCTGTATCCCCGCCTTAGCTCTGAAGCTAAGAAGCCGAGCTACACCTATGTATGCAGTTTTTTGTCAGATCGACCGTCCGGTGAGTGAGTCAGCACTAAGGATGAGTATTGGTGGCGACTTACAAGAGTTAGAGGACCCACCGACCTCTAAGATTGCAAGTTTGGGAAAACTTCATTTTTACAGTAGTACAGGCGATAGAGTGGTGGATAAGATGAGGACTGTTATCATACGCAATCACCAAGATGTGCTAGCTCAGGAGAGAAACTGTATGACACTAGATGGTACAGCTTGAGACATGCACAATAAAAACAATTGCGTTCTGCATTTTTGTTTAGCTTTTCCCTGCATTGTACCGAACTCGTACCGAACCGTGATGTCTGAACCGGGGTATAAACGGAACCGTTCTGTGTATCGTTCCACCCCTAATGTACATACATATGGTGTGTGTTGATGATATAGAATAGATTGGGTAAAGAGGATAATGTATCTGTACTGTGTGTTACTCAGTCCAATCTGACATAAGGTGGTGAATATATGACAAATGTGTCGAGAATGATTTTCATAATAGTCAGTGGTTCGAGCCTGACTGTGACTTCTCCAACTTTGCTCGGAACCTTTTGCACGAGGTAACGCAAATTGGCATAATGGGATTGGGATAGATATAATATAATGGGATTGGGATAGATAAGTCGGATTATCTACTTTGCCACGTCGCTCTCTAGCGACTCCTGGTTTGCAGATCGGGCGCCTGTAACTTCATCCGCGTAAGTATAAAGGGTGAGTGTAATCATCCCACAAATGATCTGACTAAAGTTTTCCGTGTTGGATAAGCAGTGCAAAAGAAAGAATCACCCGGCTCGGCAACATGTGGCCGGGTGAACCATGTGAGCGCCCCTCAATGTCACGCAAGCTCTGTTCCTACAAGGCAGGGTTGGGAGGGGAGAAAACTGGACACTTCTTTTTTTCCCCATTTTACTCTTCTACTAACTGGTTTTGTCCAGAATTATTATTATGAGCAGTGTGAAAAGAATCGGACGGCTCGGCGACATGTGGTTGGATGAACCATGTGAGCGCCCTTCACAATCCCGCATCTGTCCAGGGAGCTCTATCCTTGTCTTGTCGGCCGCTCCGCAACTCCTTGGACAAATGCAGGATTGTGAAGGGCGCTCACATGGTTCATCAACCACATGTTGCTGAGCCATTTGATTCTTTTCACACTGCTCATACAACATGGAAGCCTTTAGTCAGATCCTCTACGGGATGATTACACTCTCCAACTATACTTCCATGATTGAACAGGTGCCTGATCTGCACACAAGGAGTCGCTAGAGAGTGACAGGGCAAGGTAGATAATCTGAATGATTTATTCTAAATCCCGGGGAGCGTTATGCTAATTTACCAGGCAAATTCCGAGCAGCCATAGTCAGGCTTGAAATACTGACTATCATGATGTAGCTTGTTCTGCAAGGCAGCGACTTAGCCCATTACGCCGCGGGGTGTGAAATGCACAGAAACATTTGTATTGGGGTTAAAGGTACAATATGTAGTTTTCCAAAACAATAACAAAAGATGTACTTTGCATTAAAAAAGCAAACATCACTATGCATATTTTATATGTATTTCTTACTTGTGTACTTACATTATCCTAAATGTTTCCATAGGGACCACAATGGGAATTATAGGGACCACAATGAAAATAAGTCTTCAGGTTTTTTTTATTGTGTCATCCCTGACTATTTATGTATTTTAATGTATGACACGGAGTACTGTTACATATTTTATATTTAAGTGGTCAAATAAAATCAATCAAAATCAATCAATCCATCCACCAACTTTCAAATCCAGAGAAATTTGTAATATAATTCGAAGACCTGGACGTTTCATTTTGTCTTCCGTCAATGGCGTCATATAACCTTTGACTGCGCTAGTTGCTCTAAGTTCCAGGGAACCGCCTAACATAACGTGAATAAAGTTATAATATTTTTAACAATGCATTACTTTGTCATTGAACATTTTTTCTGCCGGAGACGCTAGATTGGAAGGTTGTCATTGACGACGATAACAAAACCCATGTTCCCACGCTACTTCCCAACATCATCCAAGTACATCTTTTGCTATTGTTTTGATTGAGAGACCCCTAGTGGCCAAAAACTACATATTGTACGTTTAATATATTTCACAATCTTTTCCCTACATTTTCACACAGGCAATTTTTGTTCCATTTGTATTTTATTGCATCTTTTCCATCATCAACATCAAATCTTACTCTTCTGCCGCCCTTTATCTTTATATAGTATTTCTTATTTTTACTATTACTACTGCATTGCTTGAGCCCGTGTCTCAAGATTTTCACTGTACATACAATTACTGTACATCTGTCTTCTGTACATGTGATAATAAACAAAACTTAATCCGTTTCTTCCTTCCGTTCCATCCTTTTTCAGGCATTATGGTGTAATTTTGGAATTCCACAAAAGACAAAAGATGGTATGTAGAACTGTGCCAGATTCACAATAGGTCTTCAGCTTGTGGAAGTATATTGGAATGATTTTTTCTCAGTAGTTTTGTGAAGCGGTTAATTCACTGTGTTCCAGAGCAGGACGTTATGGAGCAAACAGTGTGTATTGTCCAAAGCCACTGTGTGAATGTGCACAGTTCGACAGGGAAGGATTTCATTTCCCCTTTACCCTTTCAGGTGAGTTCTTCATCAGTGACAAATACTGTTAGATTACCTCAGACATTGTGCTATCACTGCTAGAGAGTCTCATTTGAGGCTTTCGTGAAACAGAATTTGGTGAGACAGGCTTGAAATGGTGTGTTCAACAGTGGTTGAATAAATACTTATTTGTACATTTTTACAAAATGTTATCCAGGCCTGGCCTCCTATTTTCTCATTACAACCCCTTGAGGAGAACCAGCCGATATGGACAGTAATGATAGTAGTTTTACCCAGTTGTTTATACTCCCCAGGTCCAATACAATGTCTTCTTAACCAGTGGTAATGGGTGATTTGGCACACTGACAGCTGACAAGAGGCTTCAGATTACAATGAAAAATACAATCATGCAATTAGCTACCTTGGCATGTATGTGTGATTATTTTTCACATCGAAATCTACTTGACATGATTGAATTAGGTTTTGTTTTCCTCGTGAGTTGCAGGAAACACAGATTAAGCCTAAATTGTGACGTGCAGGGAAAATTACTTTACTTGCTTGGGAGTTAATCAAACCGATGGTGATTGGGTCAAAATTCATAGACCAGGTTTGTGTTGGTGGATGCAATTTGTTCTTTACCCAGTTGTACTTGATAATACATGACTCATTAGCTGCCGTCAAACACCTTTGTTCTACTCCTACACGTAGACTAGAACCAGATTAGAAACAGTATGTATGTGGGAGAGTTACAAAATACATTTACATGGGTTTTGTCCTTTAATTCATGGAAACTGCTTGCAGGCATCAACAAGTATGTGTTGCCAGGCCCTTTTGCAAGTCCCACCTCTCCTGTGTTCTTATTGGTTTTTGGAAGATACCCACTTAAGAAAATATTATTTATTCAAGGACCAAAAGATCTTGATTTCCCCTTTTATTTGTGTATTATTTCTAAGAGTTGACACACATAATTTGTATGATTTAGGCTAGATAATATCTACCATATGTAACCCAATGTTTATATTGAGGTGAAATTAGCTACATGTAGCAACAGAAAGCTATCTTGGTGGCTCTGAATGTTTAATGCATGTTTGATGTGTCCTTATATAATTATCTTTATTCACAGTAGGCTTTAGAATTTGTACTGTCAAGAACGTGTCTTGTGAGAACATGTATATATTAAAGGGGTCCGTGTAGCATAGTGAGCTAAGTTGCATCATAATATCATAATAGTCCTTGTTTGAGCCTGATTATGGCTTTTCCGACTTTGCTATTAAACCCTAGAAGGAGTCAATGCAAAATGGCATAGCCCTGCATATGATTTCAGATAGATAAATCAGATTATCAACCTTGCTACATCGCTCTCCAACAACTGCTTGTGTGCAGAACGGGCACCTGTTAATTAAATCGCGAAAGTATAGTTGGGGATTGTAATGTTCCCATGCATGAGCTGACTAAAGGCTCCTGTGTTGGATGAGCAGTGCTAAAAGAATCGTCTGGCTCGGTGACATGTGGTTGGATGAACCATGTGAGCGCCCTTCACCATTCCGCATCTGTCCAAGGAGTTGCAGAGCTGCCGACAAGGCAGGGTTAGAGAGAAATTGGACAAGACCAATTGCAAGGGTAGAAAAATATGTGGGGGGATATAAAAAATAGAAATACTTTGTGTTGCGTTTGGCTTCAGCTAGCCATTCACGTGTTCCCAAATTGCCCAAATGTTTTTCCTCTGTCAACTTGAATAGAAGTGTGATGAAATGACGCCCTATGACTCTTGCCTGATACAGGTCTCTAAGCTATGGCCCACTAAGTTTGGTCTGCTGTTGGAGCGCAAAAACCCTGCCTCAGACGCTCCACCAAGTCCTCCCAGGTAAACATGAAACACAGCGTGAACTAATCTACACACCATACCGGTGCTCATAAATCATACCATATTTGATGCAAGGGTGTCACAAGACTTCTCGTCTGTGTTCTCAGGGAACCTCTTCCAACACTTTTCAGCATGCTGCACCCTCTAGATGAGATTGCTCCTGTAGTATGCAGGCCTACAGGTAAAACTTGGTAGAAACATTGTCAAAGGGCATGGACGGAAGCAAACAAACTATAAGCCATGTTGAAACCGGAATGTTCCAGCCATCATACAGTTGGCCTTCCTGCGCTCCTTAGTGTGCCCTGTTAGCTGACTACCGGTACCTTCCTTTCTGGCCCCATTAAGGCCAGTTAATTGCTCATCTCCTGTATCTCTGGCAGGTCTGTTCGAAGCTGCTCGTGTGCAGTACGTCTCAGACAGCACCATGAAAATCATCTTCACCAACTGCCAGCCCTCTATAGTGATGACGTATGACACAGTGCAGGGCTTGCACTCGGTGTGGGTGCTTCGCAAAGTCACTCCAGATGTAAGATAGAAGTTATTATTATTGCATTAATGCATACTTTATAAATTCAGTGGTTAATTATGTGATTAAAAAAATTATAGAAAAAAATACTAACTTTGTATACTTGCTGCATCAAAGGGCGTAGATACCCAATAGTGGATTTAAATTGGTTCTACAGTGTGTTCACCAAATTCTAATATCTTGCCTTGTAAGAAGTTTATAGATTATATATCCATGTGTGGTCTTAATGCCGCTATTTCTGTGGTAAAAAATCCCTTTGATATTTCTGTACCAAGCATTTAAAATCCCAAAACATCTATCTCTAAACATTCATGTAGATGCTCAACATAATCTCTTTTTGATAATTTGAACACAAGGCTTAGGTAACATGACTTGAGTAGGACATTTGTGCAAACAAAGGTAGTATTTCTCCAGCGTCTCTTGGGCACACTGAGCTTCCCCTTGTACGAGATTTATCTAGGCCTGCACGATTCGGGTAAAAATATTAATCACGTTTTTGTAGCTTAGAATTGATATCTCGATTCTCTGCCACGATTCTTTTCTCATGAACTGTAATGTTTATTACACACATGAACCACGACAAAACAAAACAAATAGGCAGTACTAAACAGATTTCTTTTGGCACCTATAGTACATTGTGCGTCACCACAAGCCTGTAAACATAGAGGGCCCTATTTTAACAATCTGAAACGCAAGTATCAAACGCGAAACGCAAGTGACATTGTGGGAGGGTCCCGGGGGCTGTTGCTATTTTACCGGCAGGATATATGACGCTTGCGCCCGACGCACATCTAAAATGGGTAGGTCTGAAGTAGCTTCATTAGTCATAGGTGTGGTTTGGGCGTAATGTGCAATAAACCAATCATTGCATCATCTCACATTCCCTTTAAGAGCATGCGTGCATGTTCCATGGCGGATTGCTATTCTAACGGCGGATTATTGATTTTTCTTTTTTACAAAATGTAAATAAAGAAATGTCACAAGACATACTTTCCGATGTTGTGGGCTCAGTCTCACTGAATCACGTGGTTATGAATGCATGGTAATATTTTTGCAATGTAATCTAACAGAGCAAGATTACTTGCCTCACTATTGCTCTAAGGCATTTGGGTTAAGTGGCAAGCAACGGCACATGCATTTCAACATCACGTCTCCTTAAGTCCTCTAATATTTCCTAATTTATGTCATCAAAACATCCATGATTTATGGACATGTTGTGTGAAGCAAAACAAGCCACAAAGAATGCTGCGACTAGAGTAGTGTAAAGTGCCTCCTGTCCTATCCAAACTCCCGACGCGCATTTTCAGTGTGTCTTATGTTCGTTCAATTAGGCTACGCTGCGTGTTTGTGTATGTTTTCGATTAAACAGCATTTCACGCACTGTTGCTGGCATCAAATGGTGTCATCCTCAGCCATGTCTTTAACAGATGCCGTGTTCCCTTCACAGCCACCCATCCAAGTGGGGATTCCCATCAAATATGGCAGAGTTTGCCATAAATAATTCGTGGCTTGAGCCAGGGTAATTCGCGAAGACATGGGTGATTTTACTATTAGCATCGCAAATGACTTGTATGTTGATTGAATGGGTTCCCTTGCAGTTGATATATATCAGTGCGAATAATTCATTCTGAATAATTTGGGTAAATGTGTACACTAGATGTATGCCTATTTTTTTCCCCTCTTCGGACACAAACAATGATTTCCCTCTTGTGGTAATATTTTCCTTCTAATTATGTATTGCAATAATGGGAACTGCTGCTTTTGTGTAGATAAGAGGAGCAATAAAGTGTATGGCTACATTATGGCCAACCATGCGCCCTTAAAATAGCATCTGAAAAACATGCCACTGACTTTTAATCAGGTTTTTCCTGGTCAGTGGCGGAATTGTTTTCGGGAACTGCAAGATAGCACCAGGGAACATTTTCGCCGGAACACGCCTCTTCTTTTTGCCGAACCGCCCAACGAACGCAAGTTCATTCCCTAATTTACCGACGCACGTCTGTGGAGGGACTTGTCCCTCAGGTGCAAGATAGGAATGGTACATACGTTGGTGTAAAAAGTCAATTGCGCTGGGTGTAAAATAAAGTAAATACTGGGCATTTAAGTACAGTAGGCTACCAGTAGGCCTACTGGTACAGTAGGCTATCAGTAGGCCTGATACATGCTCTATCTGAACTCCATGAACATGTCTATACAAAGAAAGAAGAATTTTATAACGATTTATCGTGCAGGCCTAGATGTATCCCAGAGCCAGCACACATGACTTGTCTGCTAATTATCAAGGCCTTGAATCCTTGATTCATTTGAGCTAGTTCAGAGCTACAAGCAAATGTAGTCTGGGTGTCGTGAGGTGGTTTGAAAAGCAATGAACCAAAGCATGGATTGAAAGCTACAATGCAATGTAAACTAAGTTTAAGAATTTTGCTAATTTACGTCGTCCTTTTTTCTTTCCCACAGGAACAGTCCTCAGTGCTGAAGTGTACAGAGCCTGTGGCTACTCCTCAAGGCCTGATGCCACACAGCTTTCTAACAACACACCTGAGGAACGTCTCCAGGATGGACTCACCTAGCTCGCCCTTCCACTGCCATGCCCTGCATAACCAAAACAGGATGGCTTCCTCACCAGGACTCCACTCACGGACGCACTCTCCCAGCATCTCCAGTATGGCCGCTTTAAGGTGACTATGCATCTTCAGGTCTGATCCTGGAGCACTAACAAGGGCAGGCGTTGACCCAAATGGGATATACACATGGGTTACAGCGCCCTTCAGAATTCTTGGTACCCTTGGTAAAGATGAGCATTAATGGTCTTGAAAAAATGCAATGGTTGTTTATTAGCTTGAACTTTACCCGTAAACATGATAAATCTAAAATGTGAATTTTGTTAAAGAAAATAAAATCACTAATCAAGAAATAAATATTATTTAAAAAAAGGAGTAAATTACCAGCAATGGGGCTAATTAAAAAAGCTGAAAAAAATTTCATCTGTGATTTGTGAGCCAACGAGGATGTGGAGAATAGCTTTCGGCCGTTGAGTTGCTAGAAGATTAAACCATTAGTCAGTTTTGTCTTAACTTTACCAACCGAGTCTATAATTCTGGAGTGCACAGCGAATATTAACTCTGCCCTTCAAAGCCTGTGTTTCATTTAACACAAACAGACATGGACCATAACCACAGCTCACTTCTGCTCTCCTCTGACCCATGCCTGTAGCCGGTCCCACTCCCCCGGACTAGCAGCTCCCTCGTTCCCAGGCGCGGCACGGTTTAACATGTCGTACCACTCATCGTCTCCTAGAGGGCATCCTTTCTTGCCCTCGCCCAACAGCACTGCTAACGGGTCTGTGCTGGTCTCAGAGCTGGAGCCCATACTGCCTGACCTCTGCATCGAGCAGCTGTGGAGCGAGACGGCTTCCTCCAGCAAGTCAGTGTCTCACTTAATGTTTCTCAGCTAGTGGTGTTCCTGACCGTTAACATTACACAGGGTTGTCCTGGAACATGCTGTATAGTCTGGTGGACTGAACTACTGCCTCTTTATAATGGCACTCACACCTTTCCGTGCTGCTGTGCTTAGTGATTTAAAAATGTTGAATAGATTTTTGCATCACAAGTTTGGAATATTGAGTAAATTGACATATATATATGTGTCAATTTACTCAATATTCCAAACTTCTGATGCAATAAAATCTATTATATAAAATGTTTATGATGAATATATACATATAATGAATATACCGTTCAGAAGTTTGGAGTCACCGAGAAATGTTCATGTTTTGATAATTATGGATGCATACATTCACCAAGGCGGTATTACATTGATAAGAAATTATCATCAAAACAAGGTTCCTTACGGATGAGCTAAGGCTTCATCATTAAGACACTGAAATAATGGCTGCGGAAAAGTGGCTTTGCCGTTAAATTTTAATCAAAAACATGCACATTTTGGCCAAACGTTTTAGCGCTAGTGTGTATTGAATATATTAATGATGTTATATGTATATATAATGTATATATTAACTATATAGTGAATACATACATTATAATATATATGAATATACTATTCTATTTCATTATTGATCCAGTACACACAATCTGACAAGGGGAATGGGAAGAAGCATATGAGAAGAGAATTCAGTGTGTTTGAGGCTGATGCTGTTTGTTTGCGAGAGATAACTCTGTGATTCTTTAGGGAGATGAGCTGCCAGGCCTCCAAAGTGTTCATCACCTCGGACCTTTGTGACAATAAGTACCTCTGCTTTCTTGTGGAGTCCCACCAACAGCTCAGGTCATAGAACAAGTACCTTTATAGCTCTCTTACTCTCTTACTAAAACTTCACTTATACGCTCATGTTGATGTCTTTGTTATCTTCACAGATGTGTAAAATTCATTGAGAGCAACGATCCTTCACAACTTATTTTTGCATCTGTTGCCACTTTCCCGGCAAAAGATGCAGCACCACTAGAGGTAACATCTATCTGAATAATAGCTTTAGTTAGTGGTAATGTCATTTGAATATGTATTGAAATAACCTGGGGGTCCGCGTGGTGTACTGGGTTAAGTCGATACATTGCAGGACAGTATATGTCCTGATTGTCATTGGTTTGAGCCTGGCTATAGGTTCTCCGGCTTTCCCTGGACCTCCAGAACGAGGCGGCGCAAATTGGCATAGCGCTGCTTGGGATTTTGGATATATAAGCCAAATCATCTGCCCTGCCGCGTCGCTCTACAGCGACTCCTTGTGTGCAGATCAGGCATCTGTAAATTCAATCATGGAAGTATAGTCGGTGAGAGTAATCATCCCGTACAAGAACTGACTAAAGGCTTCTATGTTGGATGAACAATGTGAAAAGAATCGGCGGCTCTGTGATGTGGTTGGATGAACCATGTGACCCCCGCCATCCTGCATCTGTCCAAGCTGCTGACAAGGCATGGTCACTGGGAATTGGGAGGGGAGCAAAAATGAGAATAAGTTAGCATACTTAGCTGGTAAAACAACATATAAAATGAACTGTATTCTACTACTTCTTTCAGGAGCCAATTATATTGGGGAGGGGTTGTTTAAGTAGGCTAAAATTATTTGTCACACTTATAGTCTTCTAAATCAGTGACTTGATTTGTTTGCATGAGGAGATTTTTCCAATGGAACAAAATTTCAGAAGGATGATCATGTGACTGTTCACCAGATTTGTGTGGTAGCTTCAACCGTTGCTGAGGATAACTGAGAAATTCCCAATAACAAATTTCCTGTATGCTGATTTTGTACATATGGAATATTTTATATCTGTTTTTATTCCTTTATTTTTGACAAACTGAACAGCTTTTTGCTAAATGTGTCCTTTTCTTTCGAAAATAATGTTGATGAACTGAACATTTAGCAAAATCTAACTTCTGTTATTTTTCTGCCCAGTATATTGATGCCATGCTTGTTCTGGAAGCCAATGGAAGCCTGGTGTTGTACACTGGAGTGACAAGGGTAACTAGAAAATCATGCTCAATGTTAGATGCAGATTTAAATGGTTTAATTGCGGGGGCGCAGATGGCTCAGTGGGTAGGGAGTCAGACTTGTAGTCAGAAGGTTGCCAGTTCGATTCCCGACTGAGCCAAATGTCGTTGTGTCCTTGGGCAAGACACTTTACCCTAATTGCTCCCAGGTCGTTGCTGTAAATAAGAAATTGTTCTTAGTCAACTTACCTGGTTAAACAAAGGTTAAATAAAAAAATAAAAATAAAAATTGAGTCTATGTGAGATGCATAGTTAAATGGTTTAATTGAGTCTATGTGAGATGCAGAGTTAAATGGCAACATGTTTTTGGTCTCCAGGTGAGCAAGGTGTTTGTCCCTGGGCTACTGTCTCCATCCTTCAGTCTGTCCAACCACATGACCCACCGGAGCACACCCATTGAGAGTGTCAGCACCCCCGCCAACACCACAGGGCGACACATACGAAGACTAGAGGAGGTACACTGACCTGGGACCAGTGTTTATGCATCATTGGTTATTTGAATATTTATTTAAACCAGATCTTCCCAATCCTGTTCCTGGAACTCTACCGTCCTGTTGGTTTTCTCTCCAAACATAGTTGTGAGTAACCTACTTTAGCTGTCATTTAGCAAATGATTAGAATCAGGTGTGTTACGTTAAGGTTGAAGAGAACCTACAAGGCAGTAGATCTCCAGGGACAGGTTTGGGTAACCCTGTGACAAAATTACACTGCTGTCCAATTGCTATTATCGAGTATTATAATCATGTATGGGTGTGATCCTAATTTATTTCAGTGAAGATCTACATTACGCACTTCTGAAATCCCTTCAATTAAATCTTTTTACACACCAATCCATACTCTCATTGGATTTCAAATTCTGACTATGGTCTAACAAATCAATGAAACGAAGCAGTCATTACTGAAATTATCTAAACGTCAAGCTGAATTGGATTACTTCCTCTACTGTGGCGCACTAGTCAAAATGAACGTCAATGCATTCTGGGTGTCGATTGATTGTTTGGTCTGTCCCCCCCCTTATGTTTGTCCAGGTGGTCATGCCCTCCCCAGTGGCTGAGCTAAAGGGCTGCACCAAACACCACGAGACCTCCTGGCTGGATGACTACACCTTCCGCCAGTCTGTTCCCTACATCCAGGCCCTCAGAGACCCCGTCAGCAGCAGAGTCACCCTGGTGTGTGTTTTGATATGTGTGGGAGAGGCAGGGTAAAATGAGTGTCTGTGTTGGGTTGTCTGGGATATGAGGACTTAGAAGTCAAGGAGTGACTGCCTGTGAAATGAATTAGAGCTGAATTGGGTTAGGGAAAAGATGAGCATGTGTATCTAACATAAGTGAGCAGTCAGGGCCTATTAGTGTGTCTACTGAGTTCAGTAAGGTCAAGGATTTCTGGGTGGACATCCACTACCTTCAGGTGAAGGAAAAAAGTGATTAAAATTTGATGTTCAGTCAAGACTGGTAGTCATTATGATCTTCAGGCTGAGAAGTTTTGGAAAAGGTTATTCTGCATAGGTTAGCATACATGTCCAATTATTTCATTTCTTTCTCCTGGTATCTTAATTTGTCAAATGAGTTAACGAGCATTTGATTGACAGGTACTGTGTAGAAACATGTTAAATGATCTGTGTCTCTGGCTTGTGTGTGGTTGTTTTTGTCTAGGAGCTAAGCAATGGCAAAATGCTGAGGATAACTATCCCTGAAATTGCTACCTCGGAGCTGGGTAAGGTTAACTTGACAATGTGCAAAATCAGTGTCGGATGTCACACATGTGAGTCATTCACCGTTGATGGCCTGAAAATTGTGTTTAAGTGCTGCCAGCCTCCCGCTGTGATATTGACGTAAACCTAAGGTGACCCCTCCCTCGCTTGTACCCACGGCACAACTCCTCGTTCCTGTAATCCATCATTTCAGTTTTTAGCCCCCCCTTCCCTAAAATGTCTATTGACATCCACCCCCCCCCTTACAGCCGCATCACCTGACGCGCACACACACTAGTCAGCCACAGGATCACGGGGATGTCACCACAGCAGATACTCCATGACAGGCAGTTGTATGTGCTGTTTACTTGGCTGGAATTGACATGCCCTAATTCAGCACAGCATTCTGATTGGCCCCTGGAGTGCTCATGAGTTGGGAGGTCGGGGGACCCCCTTGGAACTTGATGTTGATAAGGATGGAAGGATGTGGAACAGTAATCGAGAGTAGCCTGGCTGACGTGACTCAAAGTCCTACTGACTGATGAGTCTGGAAATGGTCCTTTGAAATTGTCAGAAGAAGCGTGATAATGAAAGGCGGTTCTCAATTTGAATTGAACGAATCATGATCTATGTTTAACTAAAGCACTGCCCCACGAAACTGAACAGTCACTTTATCCCATTGCCTTCGTATTCACAGTTGTCAAGTTTTAGAAGATAACATGACTGATAGTATATTTTTGCAGTTTATAAAAACTTTTAAGACCAGCAGGGACGTTGCGACGTTTATGAAGCCTGTTCGTTGCTGAAGCAGGAGAGGAAACCGTTTCCTGGCAAAAAGGCAAACAATAGTTCACACACAGGACAAATGCAGTAAAAACGTATGTCCATCATGTTTTTGAGTAAAAAATCTTTCAAACAGATACTTTTTTGTTTTTGTGTGCGTTTGGGCATTTTTATGCAAATTGCTAGTTAAAACCAAGAGATCAAAACACGGGCACATTTTCTGAGTGAATACTGAAATTATTATAGGCTCCTCCCCTTATCAAATAAGTCGCAGCTCTGTGCTGTGAGTCACACGTGTTGCGTCGCCAGGCTAAATTGAGAGTGGATTACGGTTAGTATTTGTTTTTTTGTGGAATAATGACACTCAGCTGCTGGTTTCTACGGAAGCGTCCTGGTGCCAAGGTGATAAATAAAAAAATATAAATAATCTCCTACGTAGGACTTTTCATCTTCTACGTAGGAGTATTAATCTTCAATAGCTTCATTGTTATTAAATCTAACACTTCCAAATATACTCCACACGTCTAGGGTCTCCCTTTTAACGTACTACAACTGCTGTCTCAGCTTATAGATGAAATATTTTTATTGGGAAATAAATTCACTGTTTTTGAGCCTAGTGCTTCCAAATTCACTCATTCAATAAAAATAGCTTTTCCATAATCAACAGTTGTAGTATGTTAATAGGGAGACCCTAGATGTGTGGAGTGAATTTGGAAGTGTTACATTTTAATAGCTTCACTGTCACTAACACTTCCAAATATACTCCATACATCTAAAAGTCCCGGGCCGAATTTGTGTCCCAGTACATCCCTGGAGCTCCCTATGGTGTAATGAAAACGTTTCGCCTATGATTTATTTATCCACAAACCACGAATCTTGCCATTTCTATCTAACTTCACTGAAGTGACATTTCCTATGTAGGAGATAAAAATTTCCTACGTAGGAGATAAAATGTCCTAGGTCTATGTAGAAGATAAAAAGTCCTACGTAGGAGATTATTTATATTTTTTGTTTTTCACCTTGGCACCAGGATGCTTCCTTAGGTTTCTAATGTACGTTTATGTTCAATTACGGTACTACTAGAAACACTACAGAAGAAGAGTCTGTAATTTATCTAAATATTTTTGTCAATGTATAAATGCCGATTTTGATTTATTTGTACGCTGTTACATAGTACCGGTAGTAGACTCTTGGATAATATTGTTTACAGTGTTTGTTATTTTCAATGTGTTTGTTTGTTGATCATGCTTGTTAAAACGAACATATATTTGTTAATATTACATGCAGGCATTTCTCTTTGCGGGAGGAATTTCCCACTAAGCTCTAACCATGTACTTGCTTTATTTACGTGCGCTATATTTGTTTGGGAAGTACGTTTTTACACAAAAATTTAGCATTTAGTTTTTTCTAAAGGTTGTTTTTCTTTTAACTTTTATGATGAGAATATCATATTTTAAGCATAGAGCTTCATTTGTTTCTATTGCTTTAAGTATTACATTTTGATACACATATGCATAAAGTACACCAGAATATTCATAAATAACCTGCTTGACAATGCAAAGAAATTTACTTCAAATATACAACAATAGCATCAATAATATAATAGCAGGAAGACAGTATAGGCTTAGGCTAACAACAACAAGCTATTGCAAACACATTTTCGGCCTATAAAATAGTTTAATGGCAATTTATAAATCATTCAATGGAATTTCTTTTGCTGTGTTCCAATGATATGTGATTGTCCAATATTGGTGAGGAAAGAGGCTGGAAACTTGGCACCGTATGACATACTGAAACCATATGACATACTGAAACCATGCATGCTTCACACTTCTGTCCTGTTGTGACTGTGTAGATGCAGCCCTAACCATCAGTACAACACATGATGAACGGTTAACATGCATTAGGGCAGGTTTCATCAACTCCAGTCCTGGAGGGCCAAAACACTTTTTTGATTTTTGATCTTTCGTTCTAATAGACTAATTTATACCTGGGAAAGCAGATGATTGCATCTAGGAAAAATAAAAAATCAGAAGTGTTTCGGCCCTCCAGGACCGGAGTTGATGGCCCCTGCTTTAGGTCATCTGTAGATAATTATTATAATAAATATTTTAAACATAGATTACTGGTACAGTAATTTGTTGTTAATGACAGATAACTTTCAAGCAATCTTAAAGAATCATGTCAGTTTTGAGTTTTGTTCTTGCATAGAATGTTCAGTTATGCCTGATGAATATTTTGAATATATACGTTTAGAGATTATTTGATTGACAGTTGTGTTCACGTTGCGATGCATTTATAATCTGGCTTCAGGTGGACGAAGAACATGACGTTTCTGTGGCGCTTCTAAACAACCCCCAGAGACCATATTGTGGCGGAATTTTAAAAGCTGTGGTGTGCCTTTACAGAAACAATGCAGCGCTTATGTGCCACAGTCCATATGTCTGAAAAGTCTATAACAGCATGTAATATTCATTGTAATTTAGGAAATGTTGCCTTAAAACCCTAATTGGCTTTTTCAAGCAATGTTTTTAAAGACTTTGCCTCCATTTAGACAATGAACATTCTCTTTTTTTGATATTATACTACCAATTACTGCGGTGTTGTTCTCACGTCCTACACATTAGTGCGTAATTGATCCAAAAGCCAAGAATTCTTGTTCTAATGAAATGGCATTTCTCCTACTCTACCTTAACCTTTGCGGTTTGTTGTCCAATTAGATATTGCGGGAGGAGTTAATTACCTGTCTGATTGGGTGGACCGGGGAGATGGCACGGACACTAATCACTGTTGGGTCTGGAGCCCGTAAATACTCTGTGTGAATTCTATATGAAGTTTGCACCGAAGTACACAAAAATGTTAAATGCTATTGTAACTTAAAATTCACATGTTTAACCAAACAATTATTCAACCGATTTACAACTGAAATAGTCAGAAAAGAAATTCAAGATAATTTAATTTTGACAGACAGTCTCTTATTGAGCTTCCGCTTTCCACTGGTGTTTGTAGTGAGGAAGTGTCTCCAGGCCGTGCGTTTCATCCTGCCCAAGGAGACGGCTATGAAGGTGCTGGTGAAGTGGTATAACATCTACAATGCTCCTGGAGGGCCCAGTGTTCACCTGGAGTGGAACCTGTTTGTCACCTGCTTTATGAGGCTCATGGGCTACAACACAGAACGTCTGGGCTGGACACGAAACGTAAGTCCCCAGGCGCCCTTCTGTTGGTTGGACATTCCTACTGAAGTTCATTGAAATTGTTCACCCCAATGTTTCCAGACTTTACATCTCTACTATCCATACATAAAGGATATGCTACAGATGGTAGGTTGACAAGGCAACACAGAATGTTAATGTAATTGTTCCTGTTGCCCCCCGCCAGCTCAACTGTGAAGTTCCTTTGTCTCCAGTGATTGCGCCAAAGAAGGCCCGGCCGGCAGACACAGGCTCTGATGAGGTAAGCAGTGGTTACCCTCCCCCCCCGATCGTGGTTTACATAGAAACCATTCATGTCTACACCTGTTAGCTTCAAGCTTTCAAACCAGAAATAAGAAATACATTTACAGTATAATTAGATTTGGTTTTCTGAGCTGCATATTCATAATACAGATATGTGTTCAGTTTATAGTTCACTAGTTTTTATCATGTAATTTAATTTCAAATTCTGTGAGTTATATTATTTCTGTGTGTCTGTGTGTCTGTGTACTACCACACCACAGTAGTAAGTGCATTCAATATACACGGGTGCAAACTCAACAGGGACCAATTTGAGCTACAGTAGCTCATCTGTTGATCTACATAATATTAGGCAGGTGGTCATAATGTTATGGCTGGTCTCTATCCACACAGACACACACACGTATGTATATACATATACACACACACAGTAGGGGTGGTACGGTTCACAAAACCCACGGTTCGGTTCGTTTCACGGTTTTAGGGTCACGGTTTTCGGTTCTGTACAGTTCTTGTTTTTCTTTTTTCTTTTAATCTTAACACTCCAGATATATACTTCAGCATATTATATGTATCTTAATTATATTAATAGTTATAGCATGTAATCATGCATGAACAAAATTTGATTTGACTTTAAGCACATTATTGGGACCATCTCTGAGGAAAGCTAGGTGAGATTTTTATAAAGCAAGAGGGAAGATGTTGATGATTTCAACAAGCTTTTCATTTATTTGGCAAATAAATGAGTGTGTATTGCCCTTCACAGGAACATCTGTGCCTTTTTAGCATATGAAGATTGAAATATTACAGAAAAACTATTGAAATAACTTGGATTTATCAAACTGCCAACGTCGGCTCGCTCGCCGCCTCTCAAAATCTGACGAAAATCCTGACCTTTGTCAATCTGAAATGAAGACAGATTCAGCAACTGTATGGCCTATTTCTCGCTTAAAATGTTTTCAGCAACGCGTTTCAGTGAACTTTTTTTGTTGTAAAATATGAGATTGTATTCAGAACGAGACCCCATTAGTCTGTTTTGAAATTCGGGAGCAGCCAGACCCACGTGACGTGTTCGTTTAATCAGCTGACGTGTTGCGTTTGTCACGCTCATCTCGCTCGTAATTTCTGGTAAGTGTTTTAACATAGGTGTTGAAAGTGGATAAAACGGCAGTAAGTGGTTTGTGCACATTAGCAGTGTCCTAACGACCGTGCGACGCACACATGTTCTGAATCGAGACAAGCAAACCGAACGGTTTGGATGGTTGTTCATGAACCATACCACCCCTAACACACGCGCACACAGTCATGTACAGCTAACTTTGTGCGGACCAGAAAAGATAAAAATCCATGTTACCTAACCTTGGCCCTAAACCTTACCTTAACCTCAATAACCTAACATTTTTGCCTAAACCTAACCTTCCACTACTGCCTAAACCTAACCACTAATGCCTGAATCTGAAAGTACTCTAAATTGTAACCCTAAACTTAATTGTAACCTTGGCCCTAAACAGAACCCCTAAGCCAGAAATTGACTTTGTCCTCATGGGGACCATCAAAATGTCCAAATATGGGCATTTTTGTCTAAGTTTTACTATCCTTATGAAGACTTGTGATCCAAAACCCTTGTGAACCAAAACACACACACACACCTCTCTCTGATATATTTTTTATTTATGGTTATGTATTAAAGATGAGTTTGAGGTTGATAAATAACATGTAGTTTTCTCTGAACTCATGTGGAATGCTGTTAAAAATGCCCTGGGCATAAGTGAAGTGTCACTGTGTTGTAATATGAAATGTTGTAATAGGACAACTTTGGAGGGCCACCGGGTCAACAGTCAGCCAGAGGAGGAGATGTGTACTCTGGCTGAGAGATGACTCTGTATAGGAAGTGCATGCACAGGCCCACAGGAAATGTGTGATTCAGGCAAATATTGGTCTTTTTAACTCTCTGACCTTCCTGTATTTGTGTTTTTGGCAGCCTGTCTCCTGCATTCATGTGTTCCTCTTGATGTGTGTATGGTTTCATGGGTGTGTGTATGTGCAATGTTATCCCCAAGGACTGGGACTACATGAGGCTGTCAGACTACCACAGACAGGTGGTGTTCAGGCACGCGTGTGGTGCTGGGAGTGTGGAGGCCTCAAACACCTCTGTTGGCGAGGAGTCTCTGGCCTCCAGCCCTGCCCTGCGCCTGGACCCGTGCGCCCCACTCTTCCCCCACATCCCGGCCCTGTTCTATGTGCTCCATCTGCTGTATGAGGAGCTGAAGCTGGATGAGCTCCAGAGGAGTGGTGGCCGCTTATTGGTGGGCCTCTTACAGCAGCTGGCCAGGTACTAGGTGCTGTTTCTTCTTAGTCTAGTCTGGCTCTAAGGAGATCAGAAACTCAGGAATACAAATTGTTCTTTTGCCAGGGTGTTTGATTTATGGGGACGTTAGAAAATAGCTAAATCTGTGTGCGCGCGTGTCGGTCCATCCGTGCGTCCGTCCCTTATCTCAGGCAATGCATAAACCAATCGTCTCTTGAGAACTTAGTTAGAAAAATGCTACATTGTGAGTTTCAAAATGAAGTGTCAAAAACTGCCTGGGCACCAGGACAAAATTCCTCATTAGTCGTTGGATGCCGCTGTTCAGACAGTACAATTGTGTGTTAGGTGCCTTTTATCAACAGATGACCTATGAAGTGACCCCATGTTGCAGATGTATTGTCTGTTAGATAGCGGACGAACAAATTAAAGCGGGTCACAGGAGCATCTTTTCTATTCAGCTGTTCAATTCAGAACAAACAAACATTCAGGTTTGCCTGATGAATCACCGCTCAATGAAACCTGATGAATATAGGCTCCTGTAAAATGCTCCAGTAAGTCAAGTGCCTATTGACATTACAAAGAAGAGTTGAAGTGGTCGAATCAACTGGCACTTGAATTTCTTAGTACCAGTTTAGGCGTTTTTAAGTGACCTGCCATTTAGTATTACAAGACTGATTTAACAAAACTAATTGTGCTTCTGCCAATTCTGTGTTATACATTACAATACATACGGTATCACAGATTGATTACAGTAGCTAAAGTCACAATACATACTGTAAAATGGTTTGATTACAGTAGCTAAAGTTACAATACATACTGTACCTTTTTTTGATTACAGTAACTAAAGTTAAAATACATACTGTATCACAGATTGATTACAGTAGCTAAAGTCACAATACATACTGTAAAATGGTTTGATTACAGTAGCTAAAGTTACAATACATACTGTATAATGGATTGATTAAAGTAACTAAAGTTACTATACATACTGTACCTCTGGTTGACTACAGTAACTAAAGTTACTATACATACTGTAGCACTGGTTGATTACAGTAACTAAAGTTACTATACATACTGTACCTTTTTTTGATTACAGTAACTAAAGTTAAAATACATGCTGTACCACTGGTTGATTACAGTAACTAAAGTTACTATACATACTGAAAAATTGATTGATTACAGTAACTAAAATTACAATACATACTGTACCACTTGTTGATTACAGTAACTAAAGCACTGCAGCCTGTATGTCTATGACCTCACTAAAACCCACCACAACCTGAAACCTCCATGTTCATTTCAGATGTTTTAATGGGTCTTAAATGAATCAGAGCTATGATTAAGCTATGTGGTGGCTTTCTGGCTGTGTACGCAGTTTGTTGCGAGTGTAGAGCTGGTTGGGTATTAAAAGTATTGACTAAGTGCCTCTGGTTAGATGAACAGTCTCTCTTCTGACCTGCTACTAATCGTTGTCCTGTTTATTAATAGGGACCTGCAGCTGGAGGAGTATATTGATCTGTACTGGCGAGATTACCCCTCATTCATCACCACGTTCAAAGAGTCCTGCCTCATCGATCAGGGTAAGAGGCACCGGGGGCGTTCCCCTCTGCTCCAACTGAACAGAGGTCACGTCTGCTGCCTTTGACTTTGGATTGGCTCATTGTGGTTTAAATGAGTTCTACTGTACGGATCACAACGTGACAGTAATTTTACACCTGCGCCTGTAGTCTTAGTCAGTTTCGGCAGTTGACCTGATATCTCAGTGTCTAGTCTGAGCCAATTGAGACAGGCCCTCTGTTGATTGGACATCTCTGCGCCCCACCCCCCTGCAGCCCAGGTAGAGCAGATGCTCCGTCCGTCCTTCGTGAGGGCGGAACCTCCCTGTGTGTTCGGCTGGTTCAGCAGCTGTCTAAGAGGAGAAGAGCTGGCTCCGTTCCCCTACCTGCCCGGTATCTGTGAGAGGACCAAACTGCTGGTGCTGGTATGCTTTAAACAACGGACTGTTTCACTATGTCAAGGGGAGGCGCTACACATGATATTGCTGTTGAAATTGGAGATGTCGGCCATGCAGATAGGGCTGAAGTGTTGGGTTGAGGGATCAAAGATTGGGATCGGTATACCACCCATATATCAGTTCCGTTATGTCATTTGTGCATGTACATGCCGTGCCATTGAGGTGCCTTCCATTTTGAAATGGTTTTCTTCATTGGTTGATCATTTGCAATGACCTTTCTGGAGTAATGTCATTTTACCTCAAGTCCCTCCCAGCCTTCATTAGCAATGTCAATTCTAAAGGGAGTTCCCTCCAGGTTGTCCATCACCAATAGATGGTGCTGATGACAAACTTTAAAAAAACACTAGGGAATTTGCATTTTCATTATCCTTGGTGTGATGGTGGGAGGCATTTCATTTTGATAAGCTACAGCATGTGTGCACAGCTAGATGACCACACCATTTTAAAGACATGGTTTGAAATACTGTTTAGAGAACAGTTTGATTCTGTTAAAGCTGCAGTGTGGAACTCTTACATATAAACCAACGTCCGTTACATTCCAGCCCTAGCCAATCCAGTTCACACGATGCTGAAATGCTACAGAAAAATCCAAGGAGCATCTAAGAAAAGATTCCGATGCTCCAGATAAAGAAAAAGTAACTCTGCGTTCAGATGAAGGATTACAGTCTAAAAAAGACAGCGATCTATGCGTAGACATGCGTCATAAACTCACATCGACAGTGTTTGTGTAATTACTCTCACTGCCAGAAGGGGGAGACAGAAATTCCACACTGCAGCTTTAAAGGAACCAGTGTCTATAGCCAACCATATTTTGAATATACAAGCTTTCATGTTGAGTTGGTGTTCATAGGCCCTTGTGTAGCCAATGGCAGTTTATGCTCTAATGTGATTTCCCAGTTAAAAGGGTCATCAAGCACTGACACTGAAACACATGCTTAGTTTAAATGCCATGGCGTCATGACCCAGGGCTTTGTGCCAATCACAGCATGTGGGAGAGAGGAAGTCATGTTCCTGTGCATGAAGACTGAACAAATTGCAGTCAAACATGTATACCCTTGAACTTGGCTGTAGTAACATCCTTATTTATTTTAAGATGTATTTAAATGTAAAAATGTTTGTCAGAAATTTTATTCTTTCACATTGCAGATTCAATTGAAAATGTATTCATTTTCAAAATAAGAACATGACACAGACAATTTGATTGCACAGCTTTATTGCACAGCTTTTGACAAAACAGTGACTGCAGACATACACAGTAGCCAACGTCAAGATGGCTGCACCATTTTCTCTGGTAATTCGGGCTCATCTCCACCTTTAGTCACTAGGCTAAGAACATTAAAAAATACATTTGTTAACATTGTTGCAGTATGCTACTATGGTAAGATAAGATAAGATAAGCCTTTATTGTCTCAATTAAGAGAAATTTGTCTTGGGCATTCAAGAGAACCAGCAGGTGACACATCACATGTGAACGCACAGTAACATAAAATTAACCTACACAGAACAATCCTCATACATCATCCAATTCTACAAAAACATGTAATAACCTCACGTTTAATAAGGTAAGGTAGATAATGTTTTATCTAAATTCTAAAATGCTTGGTTCTCTACATCCATGTTTTTTATTCCTAAAGTAACACACAGATTTATTTATATTCTTAATAAGGTTACTGTATATGCCTGCATAGGCCCACATGTAGCTAAATGTTTTCCTTTTTCTGTTTTTACATTTGCACGAAATGAGCACTGAAAAGTGTACATTTCAATGTAGCACGAAGACAAATCACACGTGTAACGTTTCCTGCCAATTTCAAAGCTTTTTATTGAAAACTACAGTTGATAGCTCTGCATAAACACAGAAGATTTTCTGCTGATGCGAGGACAGAATGTCCAGTAGAAAGGTACAGAGAGCTCTTTGATGGCTTCAATGAGAATTAAGAGGGTGAAGAGGGACTACGCTTATGTTGGATCATTTAGTGACAGAGACAAAACTGAGAGATGGGTTAAAAGAAGAGGCTTTTTCTTTTTAAGTAACTGAACCTCGGTCTGTTGGTCTACACCTGAACCGTGGCTGCGAACCAACAAGCATTTTCATGTCTGCTAACTTGATAACTAAGCACCAGCACCAGGTTGTCTTCAGTTTTGTCTATGCCATTTGGCTTTCTGATCTACATTTTCATGAAAAGCAAAGTCATTGTTTTGAATGTTAGCGTGTTTGAAAATAAGTTATGAATTAGGAAAAGTGAAAAGGTTGACAATGGTATTTTTCTGCAACTGTTTGTGAGGTAAAAAGTGTGTATGTGTGTACACACACACTTCCATTATTAAGCTGTGGTCGAATGGCGAGCTGAATCAGGTGGGGGGAGGGGGGGTCCATGGGGGCTGATAACCAGACCTGGTGCATCTCCTCCCATCAAGGCTAAGTGAGGTGACGCACGTCACCCGTGAGACTGACAGCCTGGCATGCAATTACAGAATCTATTTACCTGAATCACTGTCTGCCTGTCTCTCTCTGCCTGTCTCTCTCTCTCTCTGCCTGTCTCTCTCTCTCTCTGCCTGTCTCTCTCTCTCTCTGCCTGTCTCTCTCTCTCTCTGCCTGTCTCTCTCTCTCTCTGCCTGTCTCTCTCTCTCTCTGCCTGTCTCTCTCTCTCTCTGCCTGTCTCTCTCTCTCTCTGCCTGTCTCTCTCTCTCTCTGCCTCTCTCTCTCTCTCTCTGCCTGTCTCTCTCTCTCTCTGCCTGTCTCTCTCTCTCTGCCTGTCTCTCTCTGTCTCCCTGTCTCCCTGTCTCCCTGTCTCCCTGTCTCCCTGTCTCCCTGTCTGTTTCTGTTTCTTCTACCCTCACTCTCTGATGCTGCCTGTCCTCCCACCCAGTCCCGCTGTCAGCCTCTATCCCAGGCACTGACACATCCTCCGTCCCTCCCTCTCTCCAGAGTTACGCCCTGTATGTTGTCGGAGACGAAAACGCAACTTCAGCAGATGTTTCAAAGTACCTAGCTAAGCTGTCTGCAGGTAGGTGTGTGACTGGGTGTTTCTGATTCCTGAACGTTGTGGAGCAAACATGTTAGTAGTTTAGCTGATCCAGTTTCTTTAAGTACAAGTCAAGACTGTTTTGTTTATCGTTACATTTGCTCTGAATTAAATTTACATTTTAATAATTAATCAGACTTCCAGTACATACATGAACATTCCCCAGAGCAACTTAGGGTGAAGTGTCTTCTTTGCTCAAGGGTACAATTTAATTTGGCCCACTCAAATCATCTGAATCAAAGCTGTTAATTGTATATCAGATAAAAGGTGTGTGGATTATGGGGAGGGTAATTGTGAGGCTGACAGTCCTTGATTCTTTTATTGTCCTCTAATGACCCATGTTACAGCCCCTGTAATGCGACAGCAGACCCACAGCGTCCATGGTTTCTGTCTTCTCTCTCTCTCTCTCTCTCTCTCTCTCTCTCTCTCTCTCTCTCTCTCTCTCTCTCTCTCTCTCTCTCTCTCTCTCTCTCTCTCTCTCTCTCTCTCTCTCTCTCTCTCTCTCTCTCTCTCTCTCTCTCTCTCTCTCTCTCTCTCTCTCTCTCTCTCTCTCTCTCTCTCTCTCACAGGTCAGAAGAAAACTGTCATTGAATCGGGTTTAAGGAGGTAAGCTGTTACTTCAGTTAATTCACTAGATACGTTTGTCAAGACGAATGGTTTACTTTCTTTAATGCATCTTGTAGTAACATTTCCAAACTAATGATTTTAAAGTAATTGTCCACTGTGTTTCCAAGAAACATGACCCATGATGACTTCAAGTTTGACAGTAGTTAATGCAAAAGGTTAGATTGGTCTGTCAGAACCTGTTTAATTTTTCAAAACTTTGTGCATTGTTGGCAGACCAAGCAGGTTTTTGCATACATCCTAACTGTTCACAGTATATAGGCAAAGATTCAGTGTTTAGACACTCACTGTTACAGTGCCTTGCGAAAGTATTCAGCCCCCTTGAACATTTCGACCTTTTGACACATTTCAGGCTTCAAACATAAAGATATAAAACTGTAATTTTTTGTGAAGAAGCAACAACAAGTGGGACACAATCATGAAGTGGAATGAAATTTATTGGATATTTCAAACTTTTTTACCAAATAAAAAACGGACAAATTGGGCGAGCAAAATTATTCAGCCCCTTTACTTTCAGTGCAGCAAACTCTCTCCAGAAGTTCAGTGAGGATCTCTGAATGATCCAATGTTGACCTCAATGACTAATGATGATAAATAGAATCCACCTGTGTGTAATCAAGTCTCCGTATAAATGCACCTGCTCTGTGATAGTCTCGGTGGTCCAGAACAAGGAACACACCAGGCAGGTCCGAGAGAAGTTTAAAGCCGGATTTGGATACAGAAAGATTTCCCAAGCTTTAAACATCACAAGGAGCACTGTGCAAGCGATAATATTGAAATGGAAGGAGTATCAGACCACTGCAAATCTACAAGACCCGGCCGTCCCTCTAAACTTTCAGCTCATACAAGGAGAGGACTGATCAGAGATGCACCCAAGAGGCCCATGATCACTCTGGATGAACTGCAGAGATCTACAGCTGAGGTGGGCGAGTCTGTCCATAGGACAACAATCAGTCATATACTGCACAAATCTGGCCTTTAAGGAAGAGTGGCAAGAAGAAAGCCATTTCTGAAAGATATCCATAAAAAGTGTTGTTTAAAGTTTGCCACAAGCAACCTGGGAGACACACCAAACGTGGAAGAAGGTGCTCTGGTCAGATGAAACCAAAATGGAACTTTTTGGCAACAATGCAAAACGTTATGTTTGGCATAAAAGCAACACAGCTCATCACCCTGAACACACCATCCCCACTTTCAAACATGGTGGTGGCAGCATCATGGTTTGGGCCTGCTTCTCTTCAGCAGGGAAGATGGCTAAAATTAATGGGAAGATGGATGGAGCCAAATACAGGACCATTCTGGAAGAAAACCAGACAATGATCCAAAACATAAAGCAAAATCTACAATGGAATGGTTCACAAATAAACATCCAAGTGTTAGAATGGCCAAGTCAAAGTCCAGACCTGTATCCAATCGAGAATCTGTGGAAAGAACTGAAAACTGCTGTTCACAAACGCTCTCCATCCAACCTCACTGAGCTCGAGCTGTTTTGCAAGGAGGAATGGGCAAAGATTTCAGTCTCTCGATGTGCAAAACTGATAGAGACATACCCCAAGTGAATTACAGCTGTAATTGAAGCAAAAGGTGGCGCTACAAAGTATTAACTTAAGGGGGCTGAATAATTTTGCACGCCCAATTTTTCAGTTCTTTATTTGTCAAAAAAGTTTGAAATATCAAATAAATTTCATTCCACTTCATGATTGTGTCCCACTTGTTGTTGATTCTTCACAAAAAATTACAGTGTCATATCTTTATGTTTGAAGCCTAAAATGTGGCAAAAGGTCCAAAAGTTCAAGGGGGCCGAATACTTTCGAATGGCACATTACGTAGCTCCCAAATCAAATGTTGTTTTAATTATTGAATCAAAAATAAAACCAATAAAATATGTTTTGTTTTTATGAACGAACGCAATAAATCAATGCAATATGAAATGAAAATATAAAAGGCGAGGATGGAAGTAAAAAATGCATTGATGTTGAACAAGCCTTTGTGGTAACGTAAGCCTAGGTACGCTTGCTTTTGATTTGATGAAACAGAAACTAGCAGTTGTTACAGAAAAGAAAAACATCTAAATCATAGTTATCATAGTCATATTCAGAGAAGCTGCCTTATTCAGGGTTATGTATTTCCGCATGTAGCCTACACGCATCCAAAACACGAGCGCCATGGCTGAACTTAGAGACCTGCATGCAATATTGTGTACATTGGCGGACACTCTTATCCAAAGCATTGAGTACATTTTATTTTACACTGGCCTTCCGTGTGATTCGTATTCACAACCCTGTGGTGCAAGCAACATCATCTGTGCCTCAGGGGAAATGGAGTGTTTTTCTCCCTCAAAAGTGATCTTCTATTAAATCATTGGCAATGGTAATCAAAATGTTTTTCGTTCAGCCAAACCCCTTTATCAGCAGGCCTGACTAGGCTACTCTCAGTGATTGAACAGGGCAAAAATGTACTTCATTGGAGGCTTTCCTTTAAAAAACATGTTTTTATTTCAATAGAAAGGAATTTTACAGAACGCAAAAGCACAATATTATTGTTTCAGCAGACATGGCTTGACAAGGAGTTTTACAGTGTCAAAATGAATACCATAACCTGCTTTTGGTTGTTATTACACATTCCAGCCAGCAGTGCCTGAAATGAGCTCTGGCATCTTCTGTTCAAAGTGTCAGTCATCAATTTATGGGGAATTGGAAATTATATCACATTGGATAGTAGGCTGAAGTACTATATGGTGTAGTAATTTTATTTCTCAAAATATTTATTAATTTGCTGCTTGCTCATTTTAAGTGTAGATGAGTGAGTGACTCTTCAGTGGCCATCAACCTCCTTGATCCTCCACTAGATTAAAGCTTCAGCCAGGTAGGATACGTAGTACGGTATGGAGTTGGGTTTGAAAGGCTAAATTAAGGCTAGTCTACAGTTGCTTATAATATTTTATTTTTAGTGGATTTGTGTTGAACATAATAATGGCAGCGTTTTAATACCAGTTCAGAATAGATGTCTTGATTGACTGATCAGATTGTGCGACCTTTTCCTTTAATCAAAGATGCACATAATAAGTTAACCAAAAAAATTATATGAATTGTTTTAACCAAATATTACAATAAGCTTATGCAGTCTTGTCGGCAGCTCCGCAACTCCTTGGACAGATGCGGGATGGCAAGGTCGCTCACATGGTTCATCCAACCACATGTTGTCGAGCCGCCGATTCTTTTGCACTGTTCACCCAACACAGAATACTTTAGTCAGATCTTGTCGGAATGATTACGCTCACCAACTACACTTATGCGATTGAATTTACAGGCACTCAATTTGCACACAAGGAGTCGCTGGAGAGCAATGTGGCAGGATTGATAAATCCACCTATCTATCCAAAATCCCCAGCAGCGCTGCCTTGTTCTGGAGGTCCGGGCAAAGTCTGGGAACCCATGGTGGTGCATTTTGAGCGAAAATATATTTAATTAACCTACGCATGCTCCATCCTTTATAAACCCACTTTTGAAACCTACGCATGCTCCATCCTTTATAAACCCACTTTTAAAACATACGCATGCTCCATCCTTTATAAACCCACTTTTGAAACCTACGCATGCTCCATCCTTTATAAACCCACTTTTGAAACATACGCATGCTCCATCCTTTATAAACCCACTTTTAAAACCTACGCATGCTCCATCCTTTATAAACCCACTTTTAAAACCTACGCATGCTCCATCCTTTATGAACCCACTTTTAAAACCTACTTATGCTCCATCCTTTATAAACCTACTTTTAAAACCTACGCATGCTCCATCCTTTATGAACCCACTTTTAAAACCTACTTATGCTCCATCCTTTATAAACCCACTTTTAAAACATACACATGCTCCATCCTTTATAAACCCACTTTTAAAACCTACGCATGCTCCATCCTTTATGAACCCACTTTTAAAACCTACTTATGCTCCATCCTTTATAAACCTACTTTTAAAACCTACGCATGCTCCATCCTTTATAAATCCACTTTTAAACCTACGCATGCTCCATCCTTTATAAATCCACTTTTAAAACCAACGCACGCTCCATCCTTTATAAATCCACTTTTAAAACCTACGCATGCTCCATCCTTTATAAATCCACTTTTAAAACCTATGCATGCTCCATCCTTTATAAACCAGAGCTGGTTTCTGTCACAGATTTGTAAACATTATATTGTTAGGTAAACCATGTCCTGGGTTGTAAACATTTTTAGTTTGATCACAAAAAAGATTGGTTATAATAATAATACTACATCACTTTCTCCCAGTATGCAGATCATTTTAATTTAAAAAAATTCCTGACCAAATATATATATATATATATATGTGTATATTTATGTTATTTTTATTAACACATTGCTTTCACTGCGGTATTGGTTTTAAAACGCATTTAGAGTGGCAGTAAAATAGTCTTAGTCTTAAATTTAACATTGGCATACCTGCAGACGCCCTAAAGTACACATTTGAAACAGTACTATCTTCTCTGGCCTTAAACATGCCCATATTAGACAAGTAAATTACTGATCGTTTACAAACCATTTAAAAAATGTATAAGGGGCTGGCTTTAACAGGTTCAAATTGCAACGTGTTTTTCTTCCAGACAGAGCAGTATAATGCCTGATGTTTCAATGTGTTTCTTTTCCAGACAGAGCAGTATAAAGCCTCATTCTCCAACGTGTTTCTTTTCCAGACAGAGCAGTATAAAGCCTGATGCTCCAAATGAAAGTTTGGCTGAGAAGCTTGTGGTGTGGCTAACATCAGCAGGTAAAATCTACATTAGACCAGGAAACATCTCCACCACTCGGATATCGCTGTGTTCGGGATGTTTCGCTGGTGTCAAACTCTTTATGCTGTGTTTCATTGTGTTCAGGTTTCACTTTAAAGGACCTTGAATCTGTGCCCTTCGGTGTGGCTCTGCCCATCAGAGATGCTGTGTACCAGTGTCGAGAGCAGCCGTGCTCCGACTGGTCAGAGGAAGTCTGCCTGTTGATTGGACGACAAGACCTCACCAAGCAAGCGCACAAAGTTACACTCGCCAAAGGCAAAGCTGTAAGTGTGAGTGACGGGTTATCCTTCACAAGCTTATGGACTTGGGTTAATGGTGTTGTGTGTTTCTGTTTAGACCTGGACTGATGTGTGTGTATCTGGGTTTAGACGGTGAGACCTGGACTTGTGTGTGTGTGTCTGTGTTTAGACGGTGAGCCCCGGGCTTGTGTGTGTGTCTGTGTTTAGACGGTGAGCCCCGGGCTTGTGTGTGTATATCTGTGTTTAGACGGTGAGCCCCGGGCTTGTGTGTGTATGTCTGTGTTTAGACGGTGAGCCCTGGACTGATGTGTGTGTGTCTGTGTTTAGACCTGGACTGATGTGTGTGTGTCTGTGTTTAGACGGTGAGCCCTGGACTGATGTGTGTGTATCTGTGTTTAGACCTGGACTGATGTGTGTGTATCTGTGTTTAGACCTGGACTGATGTGTGTGTATCTGTGTTTAGACTTTGAGCCCTGGACTGATGCTCGAGGCTCCACCCACCACAGAAGCAGACGAGGAGGAGGATGGTATGACAGATCTGAACCAGGACCTGATTGGCCTCATCTGGAGCCAGGACCTGCGTGTCCAAGAGGCCAGGCGTCTCCTTCAGAGCTCACGACCGGTCAGGGTCAGCGTGGTCCAGCTGCCCGAGGTCAGCGACCATGAGTTCATTGAGGAAAAGGAGAACAAGTAAGTCGAGAAAAAGTGATGGAAGTTTCTAGATGGTTTCATTCTGAAGCAGAACGGACCAGCTTATGAGTTGAAGTCATTTAGCAAGCATTCTTATTTAGGAGTACTTAAAGTGGTGATGACATTCATTTGTACTGGCTCTTATAGTGAACTATACAGGATAGATATTAATATACATGTCTCCCTGAATAAATACTTAAATATCAATTCCAAATCTGCATTGTTTCAAGCTTGGTTTTTCTTTTCTTTGTTGGTGTTCTGTAGTTGGTCTGTAGTTGTACTGGCTGCTGTTCTGATGCCTCTCTCTTCCCTTCTTTACTTCTTCCCTGGGCAGACTGCTGCAGCTGTGCCAGCGTACCATGGCTCTACCAGTGGGCAGAGGCCTGTTCACCCTCTTCTCCTACCACCCTGTGCCAACCGAGCCCCTCCCAGTGCCCAAACTCAACCTGACTGGTACTTTATCTCGTACCTTTATCTGAGAGAACTTTGTGTCAGTGACTTTAAACACAAAGCATGAAGTACACAAGTATGTCTCTCTGTAGAGCTTTGAAGAAAATGCTTTTACACAAGTCTATTGAAGTTACATTTCTGGGTGGGTTTTCGCAGACCACAAGAAAGCTCACTGGAGTCTGCCTCAATCTGTAATTACAGCTAGTGTTCAATGTGCTGTGTTTTATGGAAGGCAAAGAATGCAGTGTTTCTCATCAACGTGATGAGAAGCAGATCTGATCTGTCACTAGAGTGCAGCAGGGACCACATCTGTGTTGATCTTTGGTGCCTACATAGATGCAAGTCAAGAATGTATTTGTGTGGAATTGATCCTAGTCTTGTGGGCTCTTGTGATTGTGGTGACAGGCCGTGCATCCCCTCAGAACACCATGGTGGATCTCAACAGCGGGAACATTGATGTTCCTCCCAACATGACCAGCTGGTCCAGCTTCCACAACGGGGTGGCTGCAGGCCTGAAGATTGCCCCGGCGTCACAGGTCGACTCTGCCTGGATTGCGTACAACAAGCCCAAGAGTCCTGAACTGGCCAATGAGTACGCAGGCTTCCTGATGGCTCTGGGCCTGAACGGACACCTCACCAAGCTTGCCACGCTCAATATACACGACTACCTAACCAAGGTGACCGTGCACGCTTTCCAGTGCAAACGCACGCACACGTCTTCACACGCTACGAACCCAGTGACCTCTTATGAATTGATAAAGGTTTCACATCTGCAATTGTTATTCAGAGAAATGCCAATGAAGCCACCAGTGGCTCTGGGTTTGAGTGAACTCGTGTAATTTCTCATTAAAAGATTCAGATTGCATGGAGGTTTTAGCAGAATTTGTCGTTCAGCATCCTGTTATTTTTCTCACATGAAAGTGGGAAGGCCTCATAGTGCAGAACCCAGAGTTTCACTTTGACTTTTCCTTCACTGTGACGCATGTGCAACTTTCTCATTTCCAGTTAAACCTGCCATAGAAGGCTGTGTGGTCATATCTATTACATCTCTTAGCTCAGGGAAGATCGGTCGTTGTTTACTAAAATATAGTAGAGTGATTTTACTACTACTCTCATTCTTGCTATTGTTTCACCAATATCTGAACACAACATGCACACGCGCCTTTAAATGTCTGCTGCTGTACTGATATGATGTACCGTCATTCAGCAGTCTTTCAGATGTGGAAATGAATATTCTTTCAAATTTTAAATTCAAGTTGTCATTTTTTTTCATATGCAATTGTTAGATGAGGGAGTTCAGTTATAACCTTTAGGCTGAACTCCTGCTTGGTTCCCCTGAGTAGGAGGGGAAAAGATGGACCTCACTTGATCTCTCATAATCGTGACCCATTCAGGCCTTCCTAATAACTTATTCACCTCATGACGATCTCTCTCATATTTTCTTGTCATAAACAAGTGAACCACTCATTTTATAAAATCCACAGGGGACTAATGAACATGTCTGTGTCCTCAGGGCCACGAGATGACGAGCATCGGTCTGCTCCTGGGCGTGTCGGCAGCCAAGCTGAGCACCATGGACATGTCAATCACCCGCCTGCTGAGCATCCACATCCCCGCGCTGCTCCCGCCCACGTCCACTGAGCTGGACGTGCCGCACAACGTCCAGGTGGCGGCCGTGGTGGGCGTCGGCCTGGTCTACCAGGGCACCGGCCACCGGCACAATGCGGAAGTGCTGCTCGCTGAGATTGGTCAGTGCGCCGCATGTGAGCTACATCTCTGAGGTCAAACTGGTTCTGGGAAGGGCCCAGCGGATGCTGCCTTTGACTCTCGCATTTTGTGATCCTGTGTGAAAATTGATTATGTAGGCTACTACACTGTTTACCCTGTGCTTTACCCACAGAGCTGCTTTCCCTAAAACGCATCATCACCTGTAATAAATGGGAACTGATAATGTATCTTCTTCCTACAGGACGCCCCCCTGGTCCTGAGATGGAGTACTGCACAGACAGAGAGTCTTACTCCCTGGCCGCTGGCCTCGCCCTGGGCATGGTGTGTCTGGGGGTGGGTAAAGCATACTGTTCCCCTTACTGGATCATGACATTTACTCTACAGCTGTGTATGTACTGGAGAGGTGATGTCAACATAGAATGAATGAAAGGTGTGCTGAATGGGAAGGACCCTGACACACGTCCTATATGACTCTCTCTTCTTAGCATGGCAGTAACCTGATAGGCATGACTGACCTGAATGTCCCTGAGCAGCTTTACCAGTACATGGTGGGGGGGCATCGGCGCACACACGCAGGCATCAACAGAGAAAAACACAAGTCCCCCAGCTACCAAATCAAGGTAAAGAACAAAAACAAATAATGTTCCTCACCTGATGGCCTTGATCCACAACTATCATGTGATCGTTTCTCCTAAAGTTTGAGTTTCTGTTTTAGTTTGACTCTGTTCTTCCTGGCAGGAGGGTGACACCATTAATGTGGACGTCACTTGTCCTGGAGCAACCTTAGCCCTGGCCATGATCTACCTGAAAACCAACAACAGGTGAGAAGGAACTGTCCTCCTTATCTTAGATCACTGAGAAGCAATGTTTTGTTCTCGTAGGACTCTCTTTCATCTCTCACTCTTCAATCTTCCATGTAATTGTTCGTGGGGCTTCTCAGCACATGTTGACCTGAGGGCTCCTGCTCATGTCTTACAACAGTACCAAGCCATTATCATCTCCTGATATTCCTGTCTTATTGGAAAATAGGCTCATGCCGACATCAACACCTCTTTGTAACCCTCTCACAGATCTATTGCTGATTGGCTGAAGGCTCCAGACACAATGTTCCTCCTGGACTTCATCAAACCAGAGTTCCTGCTACTGAGGGTGAGTAAAGATGCCAGATAATGAAGTAACTTTTAGATTCAGTACAGACCTGCCGTGTTTTCCAAGACAGACCCCTGGAGCATGCTTAGTGCGGAACTGACTTTTTTATTCCCACAATTTTTCTCCCCTCCCAATTGGTCTTGTCCAATTCCCACTAACCCCCCCCCCGTCACTTCCTCCACAACTCCTTGGACAGATGCGGGATGGCGAGGAGCACGCACATGGTTCATCTAACCACATGTTGCCGAGACGGACGATTCTTTTCGCACTGTTCACCCTACACGGAAGCCTTTAGTCAGATCATGTACGGGATGATTACGCTCACCAAATATACTTCCGTGATTGAATTTACAGGCGCTCGATCTGCACACAAGGACTCGCTGGAAAGCAATGTGGCAAGGTATATGATTTGGCTTATCCACCGCAAATCCTGGGCAGCACCCAGAACCCATAGTCAGGCTCGAACCACTGACTGTCATGATGTAGCTTGTCCTGCAATGCAGCGACTTAGCCCACTACGCCACACAGACCACCCCAGTGTGAAACTGACTTGACCTAGACATGATGTATAATATTATTCATAAATGTCTGATCCTGTCCTTGACTTCCCTCAGACCCTGGCCAGGTGTATTATCATGTGGGATGAGATTCTACCGAATTCTGAGTGGGTTAGCAGCAATGTGCCTCAGGTAACTAACTTCCCTCAGGTAACTGCTATTAGTGTACTCTCAGATTTCACATAATTACAGCGTAATAACCTCTTGTGAACTGGTGGTATGTTCAGCCTCAGGTTCCAACAGGTAACGGTAAAGATGTTCATATTAATAGATTTTAGTTTTAATCCATGTCTTTGTTGTTAGTAATTTCATTTGCGTTATGCTGATGAGCTCAATCTATGATATCAGTTATAATAAAAAACATGTTTCTGTTCTCAAATTAGGCTTTACTGCCAAGAGAATATTACTATGTTAACAATACTGTGTTGCATTTCCTGAATCTGGACCCATTAACTCAGCAATAATTCTAAATACATTCTTAAACAGTGGTAACCAAATAACAATTTGTTTGTTTTTTGTCCAGATAATCCAAGACAACATTGGGAACCCAGTGGTTTCGGAGGACTTGAACATGGAAACGCTGGCGTGAGTACAATCTGAGCTGACTACAGCATGTCAGAAGGAGAGGTAAAGTTGCTGTGTTTAGTCCATAGAAATAGAATGGATAGAAAGGCCATAGGACTGCTTGGCGTGGTCAATCGTTTAGCAACCTGCACAACAAATTGGCGATTTTGGTAAGTTGTCATGGTGACAACACGCAAATCATTTTAATGCAACAGTAGGCCACTAGGTATTTGCAATAGAATGGTACACATAAAAATGGCTGCCTCTCTGACCATTTTGCTGCATTGATTTGAATTGGAATGTCCTTTCTATCCATTCCATTTCTATGGTTTAGTCCCATATTGATGTGCTTGATGACTTGTGTCTTCAGCCAGGCCCATGACTACATCATTGCTGGAGCCTGTATGGCTGTGGGGTTCCGATTCGCTGGCTCGGCCAACTCGGATGCGTTTGACTGCTTGGTAAGAATCACAAACCTGAAAGAAGTTAAAGATGCAGTCTAATTCTGGCCACTGGTTGTAAAAGTGGTGCTATTGAGCTTAAAAGAGATGCTTTAAAATTGTGCTCTGTCATTTGTGCCCCATGTTGTTAAAACCACCAGATTTAAACTTTAAATTTCATGGCTAGATGAGATATGACAGGAATTCTACTGAATGATTATGCTCATATAATCAGCATAGTACACATCCAGGCCAAAATGTGAGGTTTAAAACTTGATGTTGATCATTGCTGATGTCCCAGAATGCATTTGTAACTGCCTTATTTCTCCGTAACCCTTGTGCTTTCCTCTCAGTACAAGTTTGCAAGGAGCTTCATGCAGTCTTTGATGTCAGCAACAGCGACAGTTGTAAGTTGCACTGCTCTCGTACTTGATGTAACCATAACAACAGCGACAGTTGTAAGTTGCACTGCTCTCGTACTTGATGTAACCATAACAACAGCGACAGTTGTAAGTTGCACTGCTCTCGTACTTGATGTAACCATAGCAACAGCGACAGTTGTAAGTTGCACTGCCCTCGTACTTGATGTAACCATAATGTCCATTTAAGACAGCCTTAATGTGTGTCAAAATCACCCTAAACTTGACGCTGGGCGCATGTCCCTGGTCCTGTCTGACCGGTTGTCTCCACTTCCAGACGGGCCACTACAACCTCCAGACGTGCCTGAGCATGGTGCTTTTGGCCCTGTCCATGGTGATGGCTGGCTCCGGTAACCTCAAGGTGCTCCAGCTCTGCCGCTTCCTTCACAAGAGAACCAGTGGGGAGATGAACTATGGATTCCACATGGCTCACCACATGGCCCTAGGCCTGCTGTTCCTCGGCGGAGGGAGGTGAGACACCTCAGGGTTCAAACTGACTCTCCAAGGGTCACAGCTGACATACTGGTTCTATTATAGGGAGAAATACTGATTATCCCTTGCGGCAAAATGTGATAAAGGTTTTTTGTTTTTCATTTCTACCATAGAGGATATATTCACTTCATATAAGGTCTGTAGTCTTACCCTTCCTCCGTGTTGAAATATAGGTACGATTTTATTAAATGTCACATTCCCTTAGAGCTATTCAACTAATTATGAAAATGCAGAGTTGGTGTTAGCCTATAAGAAACACAGACCTCTTTTGAAGTGAATGTAACAATCCTCTGTGGCTGAAATGAATGGTGGAGCAGGGCAGATGAGCAGGGCAGATGAGCAGGGCAGATGAGCAGGGCAGATGAGCAGGGCAGATGAGCAGGGCAGATGAGCAGGGCAGATGAGCAGGGCAGATGAGCAGGGCAGATGCAGACAGTGGTGTGTGAAATAGTCATTACTGATAGTAAATCTGTCTCCATATTCACATTAACTGTACAAAGCCTTTGATTTTAGACTTGCTATCTAATTTTAAGGCTTTGAATGTCAAGCCCACACAACTTCAAGTTCTCAATTTGAATGGCCTTATTGTGCTATCTTTCGCCTATTCCTGCACACAACGAACATGAGGAAGGCAGACACACGTATGCTGTTCTCTCTTTCTCTATTTCACTCTTGTCGTCCTCTCCTTTCTCACTAACTTACCCCATTTCTCCTTTTGAGTCTTTCTCTGGTCTGCGGAGGTTTTTGTAATCCAGCATCAGTCACCAAACAGCCCTGCCGGTCTGGCTTTCATCATGAAACCTGAAGTGGACCACTGCTCTCATGTTGTATTGCCGCAGAGTTCAGCAGTGAGTGTGCTCGTAGACTAGGGAGTGGCCCGTTCAAACATGGCTGTTTTGTTAAGGGACAGGTTTTTCAAGGTCACAGCTAGATAAACAACCATTAAATATTTGACTAGTTCATGACGAGATCAGTGTTGCACTGGTAGAAGTTGACTGTTGCGCGGTTGGAGGACTGACTCGTGCTGTTTATTTCACCTGTCTGTAACACACTGAAAAACGGGAACACCCCAGACGGTTCTCTATACCTGTTGCCATGGAGACCGGATGAGTGGCATCTTGTGGGTTGGTAACTAATCTCTTCAGCTGACGTTTTAAGAGGCAAGGCCTCACCTACACTATCCTAAGCGGTTTGATCTCCATACCGACACAATTGTTTGAACTAACCGAAGCACACACTTAATCGCAGCTATTATTTTTTAAGTAGGGCTTGTTGAGGCATAAACTACGTCAGGTAGCAACAAATTCTAAATTGTTTTTGCCAAGGCCAAATTCGTCACTTGCTCATCGGACATAATCACAAAAAGGGAGCATATTGCATACATTTCCGATATGAGGCAAATTCAAATCACCCTTCATTTTGAGTTCTAAATGGTACGTTTCTCCATGTCTACTGTTGACGTAGTGGTTTGATGTCTCTCCCAGGTACACTCTTAGCACTTCCAACTCTGCCATTGCTGCCTTGCTGTGCGCTCTCTACCCCCATTTCCCAGCCCACAGCACAGACAACCGGTAAGACACAACCTGAGGAACTACCAACAATGGAGCTCTGAAATAAAATACAATCAACTGCAATGTTAGCTATACGCAAGAGATACTCAACTGTCTGTACATGGAGGATTTAATCTATTTATTTTACAAATGTTAACAGGTTTTGAAACTATTGTTTTAGTGAAGTATCATGTTTGAATATTCAATCTACTAGATATATTTTGGCCCCCTACTTGCATTCTCTACTCATCCCGTGCACTTCAATTGACCATAATGAGTAATAGATTGCACTGTTAGGTATTGCTGTTTAGAGCTTTGGATTCTTAGAAATAAATCTAGGTGTGAGTTGTAAAAGTCTAGAGCTCTTTAAGTCAATAAACATACTGAATGGCCTGGGGTATGTTTGGAAGGATGGCTAGTGAACAGCAGTGAAGAATAACCTATTAACCAGGGCTGTTCAATTCCAGTAGACACAGGGTGAGGTTGCAATCTGTTTTATTTCCTTTTTCCTGAATTGACATGTTCATTCTGGTATGTTCCGGTTGGGTCTGATTCAGTTAATTATTACAAGGAAAGGGTTAAAACAACAATTAAATCCTTATAAAACCCAGCTACATGAACATGTTTTTTTCACCTCTCGATTTTCCTGCAAATGAATCCAAAGGATTATTATAATATATTCACATATTTTGTTACATTTTGAAATCTTAATTCAGAAACAATGAATCACAATTGGCATTTTCTTTTACATTTTAGCCTATTTTGTGTATTGAAACTGCTTTCTCTGTAATATTACAAGTATTTAGATTTGATTTAAAATACTAATTAATTTGGATAATAATATTTGAGAAAATAAAATAGATATTGTTGAATATTATGGGACATCATTGTTCCAGAGTGGCCTCTGTAATATTTTAAAAAGTTATGCCAAATGTTTTTGAAATAAAAATACTATTTATAATTCCCATGAATTTGTAGCATCTACAAAGGAAATTTTGAGGTTTAAAAGTGGTCTGGTGAGGAACATTTGTCCCAAATTAGATTTTACGTTTTTGTATATTATTGTTTAACATTTGTTAAAAACCTTTCTTTAATAGCTCACTGTATATATTGAATAAATCAAACCAATAATACTTTTTGTTTGGGTTTTTTAAACCTGCACTATGTAACTGTTTCGAAAACTACAAAAAAGTAAACATTAGGAATTAGCATATTGGATCAAGGGGTTGAAAACATAAACATACATATATATATGTGTATGTATGTGTATAAATATGTATGTATATATATGTGTATATATATATATGTATATACACAGACACACACAGACACACAGACACACAGACACACACAGACACACAGACACACACACACACACACACACACACCCATTCAATTTCTCTTTAATGCAATTATCTACTCAACCAATGACATGGCAGATGCTTCAATACATTTAGGGGTGTGGTCCTGGTCAAAACAATCTCCTGAACTCCAAACTGAATGTCAGAATGGGAAAGAAAGGTGCTTTAAGCAATTTTGAGCGTGGCATGGCTGTTGGTGCCAGACGGGCCGGTCTGAGTATTTCACAATCTGCTCAGTTACTGGGATTTTCCCGCAAAACCATTTCTAGGGTTTACAAAGAATGGTGTGAAAAGGGAAAAACATCCAGTATGCGGCAGTCCTGTGGGCGAAAATGCCTTGTTGATGCTAGAGGTCAGAGGAGAATGGGCTGACTGCTTCAAGCTGATAGAAGAGCAACTTTGACTGAAATAACCACTCGTTACAACCAAGGTATGCAGCAAAGCATTTGTGAAGCCACAACATGCACAACCTTGAGGCGGATGGGCTACAACAGCAGAAGACCCCACCGAAGACCACTCATCTCCACTACAAATAGGAAAAAGAGGCTACAATTTGCAAGAGCTCACCAAAATTGGACAGTTGAAGACTGGAAAAATGTTGCCTGGTCTGATGAGTCTCGATTTCTGTTGAGACATTCAGATTGTAGAGTCAGAATTTGGCGGAAACAGAATGAGAACATGGATCCATCATGACTTGTTACCACTGTGCAGGCTGGTGGTGGTGGTGTAATGGTTTGGGGGATGTTTTCTTGGCACACTTTAGGCCCCTTAGTGCCATCGTTTAAATGCCACGGCCTACCTGAGCATTGTTTCTGACCATGTCCATCCCTTTATGGCCACCATGTACCCATCCTCTGAGGGCTACTTCCAGTAGGATAATGCACCATGACACAAAGCTCAAATCATTTCAAATTGGTTTCTTGAACATGACGAGGAGTTCACTGTACTTAAATGACCCCCACAGTCACCAGATCTCAACCCAATAGAGCATCTTTGGGATGTGGTGGAACGGGAGCTTCGTGCCCTGGATGTGCATCCCACAAATCTCCAACAACGGCAAGATGCTATCCTATCAATATGGGCCAACATTTCTAAAGAATGCGTTCAGCACCTCGTTGAATCAATGCCACGTAGAATTAAGGCAGTTCTGAAGGCGAAAGGGGGTCAAACACAGTATGGTGTTCCTAATGATCTTTTAGGTGAGTGTATATGTATACCGTATATATGTATATATATGTTTATATATGTATATATATGTTTATATATGTATATATATGTATGTATATGTATATAGGTGTGTGTGTGTGTGTGTGTGTGTGTATATATATGTATATATATATATATATATATATATATATATATATATATATATATATAATCTCTTATTGGTAGAGGTATCTCTGTATCGATACAGGTATCGGTATCTGTGTGTCGATAGAGATATAAAACAATTAAAAAGATATATGTATCAGGTCAAATGAATGGAACATTACATAGTGCAGCTTTAAGAATTCACCCACAGCAACAAAGCTTTGGCCCTTCAACACCTTAAATGCAGTCTGCAATTTTTGGCCACTGTTTGCAAAAGTGGCGCTGTCGAGCAAAAAAGGGTGCCCCTGAAATTGTTTACCATGTAATTTATTTGCTGTTTCTGCCCATGTTTTCTAAATCACTGGCTTTCAAACTTGGAATTGTTATCGATAATTAAGTTATGATAGTGATTTTACTCTTAGATTATCCACCTACAAACAACCAGCCCAAAATTAAGGTTAAAAAAATACTTTTTAAAAGTGAAGTCTCAGACTGCATCATTTAATTGTGCTTCCCTTATGTATACTGTGAACTCTGTACCCCAGGTACCACCTGCAGGCTCTGCGTCACCTGGGTGTCCTGGCTGCAGAGCCCCGTCTGCTAGTTCCAGTCGATGTGGACACACTAAAGCCCTGCTACGCCCTGCTCGATGTCACATACAAGGTATACAACAAGGAATTTGCCCCCAGTAAAAAACTAGTTGTTGAATGCATACATGTTCATATCACCCAGTAACTGTAATCATAGCTGTGTTTATTACATTTTATTACACTTTAGTCATTTAGCGGACGCTCTCATCCCTAGCGATTTACAGTGAATACAGGGACATACCCTTGGAGCAACTTAGGGTAAAATGCCTTGCTCAAGGACACAATGACATTTGGCACAGTCGGAAATTGTCCCGTCTGACTACAAGTTTGACTCCCTAACCACTCAGCCATCTGATGCCCCATGTATTAATACTTTCAAATGTAATCACTGGAAACACATGAAGTCAGTGTTGAAGTGACACAGATGTCAATACAGGGGAAGTTACCCTTTTAGAATGCAATTCTGGGTTTCACTTGTTACCCCTCATTATGGAGATGAATGAGACAACCTTGGTATTAGTAAGTGTCAAATGCAGAAACGTAAGCTTCACACAAGACCTCTCCTAATGTGGTTCTGCTAATAGAAGGAACTAAAAGCAACAGGTACCTGTCGTTGCATATTAGAACTTAGTGAACCCTCGTACTCTTAATATATTTGAAGTTTTATTGTGACTGACTGTGATGTCGGTTGCATTCTAATTGTCCTTTTGAACATGGCCACCTTTTCTCCTTAGCGTTATTTGGATAGGCTGATGCACTGTGTGCCTGTCTTTATTATTTTCACCAAATAGCATTGTGCACATGAAGGTTGGGTTTTATAGCTGTGAAATTAGTTGGGAACGCTAGTGATATATTGGCCTGTCAGCTTAGTTTCAGCCCTCGTGTTAGGTTAGAACATACATATTGTGTTCATTCATACTGGAGCCACTTCCAATGAAAATCAGCTGAGTTCAATAAACTCTCAGTGTTAGTTCGTACTTAATATTTTGGTTGTCTAAGAATTTCGGCTCAAGAAAACTGCCTCAAGCTCTCATTCCATGTTCGATATTATTGAATCAGGATAGTACTTTCAAAATCTGTGACACTTTATCCTAAAAACATCAGGTCTGTATCCTAGGGCTCGGAAATGTCTGGATTTACACATTGACAGAACAACCTGTCCAAACATCGTTGTCGTAGACAAAAAAATCCCCTTTTATCTATGAAATTAGCATTTATTCTGTGCACTACGAGGGGTGATTTGGGTGAGATAACGCACCGGAATCATATGAACACACGTTAGTTAACTTTTAAAAGCTGTGAATGGAATATATATATTAAAAAATTAGGAGTCATGTGTAATAGAATCCAGCTGAGAATTTTAATTGTTTCTTAACAAAGGATGCCAGACCCAGCAGTGCGAGTTGTTAAAATTAGTACAAAAAACAAATGGAGCCATATAGTACAAGCCATGTATTATTCTGGCTTATGTTTTGCTTTAATATACATTGTCTGTTTTGCTCAATGTCTTTAACTGCATGTTGATAAATCAGAAATGAGAGATTTATTTTCTTTTTTTAAATGTTGTGGGGAACAGAATCCTTGCTGTTCCTCTTAAACAATTTTAGACTTGGCAGTTTTTCAGTTTCAGTGCAAAGAATAAAGGTGATTCAGTACATCTAAACATGGTCAATTGAAGAAAATTATAGCCTGTTTGTTTTCAAACGTAAAATGATTAATAAGTGTAATTCCTTTGGCATGTGTTTTATCGAAAGGCGAACAAATTAGTGACCTAATCAATCAGTCAGGAACAAGGTAAAAGCAAAAACCTGCATACTCTAGGCCCACTGTGGTTATCTGTTATCTGTGCTCTATGACATTAATCTATGTTAGTTGTTTTGCGATTTTCTCTCCCTCTCGCAATGTCAGGCTATATTTGCACAAATACTTTCTGAAATAGAACCCTATGCCTCAGAAATAGATTATTAATTATCAAAACAGGGTAACATTTCAGTTAAACAAGATATGGCAAATGTTTGCGGCGGTGCACTTGGCTCATTGTACGGTACAAATGATATTGTCTTCTTGCATTATTTCACTAGCTTACCACGGCTTTTTTGATTATAAAGGATATGGCCTATAGCCAATTGGAAACACAATTTAGCAAATAGGGAAACACCAGAATAGGTTATTTGTCATTTTAGCCAACTCACTCTGCTGCACATTTCTGCGCCACCAGATAAGGCAAATCGAATAAGTCAAGTTCAGTTTTAATGAAACATGTTTTTTGACATTGTGACGTTGTTGTCATTGATGATGGCCGACATCTTCCTATTGAACAGGCCTACTGTATACTGGCTCACAGTCAACCTTTTCCCCTTATTTGAGGATATCTGCTCCTACATTCACTCTTTACACCCCCCACGTAAAAATACTTCCTGAATGGGTTGAGCAGAAATACTTTCTCTGAGGCTTCAAAAGCCCTTCTGATATGCGACAGTATGAATATGTTTGCTCTCATAACTGGAAGTCATTCTGGATAAGAGCGTCTGTTATAGATGACGTCAATGCGACTCTTCAAGGAATTAGTGAGATCAGGAAAAAGAAGGACATAGAAGGATCTTCCAAATTTTAATGCCCTACAATATGTGAACATATTTTCTACTGATAAAGATAATATCAACAATTCCACAATCACTTTGTCAGGGATGTTCATGCATTGGAATGTACCCTGTCTACTCTCATTTTCAGCACTGTTTCCTGAATTAGACCCAGAATAGGTTGCTTAATTTAGACCTTAGAAATCATCTGGCTTTAAATCCTAATATGGTGATTTAAATTTAACAGCTGAGAGGTTAATTAATTAATTAACAACCGCAAAAATCACGTCATATGATTTCAGGTTTCCACCGATGACACAAGCTTCTAACGGTTTTGTTCTGAGCATGATCGGCAGACAATCAAACCCAGTTGGTTGCTGTCAGCTGGTCTTTTCAATTAGCTTAGAAGTGCAGAGAGAGAGAGAGAGACATGCTGTGTACATAAGCTATAAAGACATCACCCTCTGCAAGAGTTCAATCACAAAATATACCTCAAATTACGTATGCACACAAGGTGTATTTTAAAATGTCTCTTCATTCTCTATCATATTTTAGGCAAACTGCTATTGAATAAATGCGTCTGATAAATTTTTCAGACAGTATTTGTTGAATTTCGATGCTTTTTCTTTATTCCCTTGTATGTTTTTATTGTCACATTATTTATGAGGTTCTGTGTGTTGTGATTCTGTTTCTTTTTATCTCCCGTTTTTAAACAAAGCATACAAATCTGGATAAACTATACATGTTTTCCTTTGGAAACAACACAACAAGTATTACTATAAATAATATGGTTGAAATAAACTATGTATTCGAGTTTATGAAACAGAAAATGTGCAATATGTTTATAAATTATGCATAGTAGTTCAATGCATAGTACCAGATAACTGCTCTTTTCAAAGGTTTATTACCAAACAAATTCTGATATTGGAGCTGAATTGAAGAAGGCTAGTGAAAAAGGGAGGACAATGGAACTTTGTTTGTATGCACATTTTTAAAATGTTATCTTTTATTTTGCCATTATTTTATCAGGCAAGTTCACTGAGAACCGCTTCTCATTTGCAGCAATGGCCTGGGGGGGAGGGAAGGGGATGAAAGAGCCAATTGAAAGCCGAGGATGATTAATTTGTCATGATGGTATGAGGGCCAGATTTGAAATTAGTCCAGGACACCCAGGGTTAACGTCTTACAAAGGGTCTTTCGTGACCGAAGAGTCAGAACATGCTTAACATCCCATCCGAAAGACGGCATCATATGCAGAGCAGATGTCCCCCCCACTGGCCCTCCAACACCACTTTCAGCAGCATTGGTCTCCCATCCAGGGACTGTCCAGGCCCTGCTGCTGTTTAAAACAAAGTAGCTTGGAAGAGCAAGCCTTAAAAGACTATTCTGGTAATACACCTACATATCCTGGTTCTGGTCAAAGCAGTGGTTTAATAATAATGTTTCAGAAAGCACTGTTGGGATACTCTCGAAAAACATAGCCTATGAAAGGCACCACTCTGATATCAGTGAATACTATGACTGTAAAAAAGTTAGTTCATGAAGACATGTAACTATATTTGAGGAATTCAGTGTCCTAAATAATTATTGTCATGATCTTAATAAATATAGGAGATAAGTCTTTCCTTTAATTCAGGTAATGAGAGAGAGAGGGGACTGGGGGGGTGGGGTCAGTGAATAGATTAGTTGTACGGAGGGCAGTTGGGATATTGATGAAGGGTGGAGGAAAATCGTTCAGTTTTGTAAACTATTACTTTCATTTAAAAAATAAAAAATACTGGAAGCTTTTGCAAAAGCCATGGTATAAAAAATGTGTCAACTTGTGTCGCGGTGTGATAAGAACCAAGAACGCATCAGAAATGGTATAATATTGTGGGAAAAATTCCGAGGCTTTTTACACCTCGAAAGATCTCAGCAACATTTTCGAATCCGCTGGGGCCGAGACACAATTGTCCTGTGTAAAGTTGCAGGTCTCTCAAATTCCACGCGAACTCCGGATGTAGCAGAAGAGAAGAAAAATCAAAAGATCCCACCTGTTGCTTTGCTAATAGCCGAGGAGAAATGTTTATTGAGGGGGAATACTTTACGTGTAATTCACTGGGCACGGCTGGTTTCTGAGTGAAGTGCTCAGGCATCCAGCTCAAAACGTCTTGAATGACACACCCACTTACAGACAATTGTAGTCTGGAGACATGACAGTGTAAATACAAAAAGTATGGACATTTATTTGTCTCAACTCGAGCGGATTTGAGAATCCATCACTCTGTAAATGCAGCCAAATGCTACTGCAAGAAAGGTTTCTCTGGTTTTACTATTTATAGGTATCTGTTTTGGTAAAATGAACATATTTGTTTTATTCTATAAACTGCTGACATCCTTTTTCACAAATTTTAAATAAAACTAGAACTGCAAGCCGTTTTGACGGGGTCCAAACCGTCCCTGGCGAGTCCCCCCTGGTGGAAGTTGCCCCTGATGACACACGGAGCCCATAAAAGCAGAACCTATATCTATCCGCAAAATCATGGGTTCTGTGGCAATTTACTCTAGTAATTTGTATATGTCTGCCCGTCTTGTCTGACCACTATGCCTTACACATTAAACAAAACAGAACCAGATAATGATTTACCTGCATTTGTCCAAAGGAAACAATATCATAAAACATTTTGTAACTTTTTTTATTCCATATCCCTTTCACTGTTCAGGTTGCGGCTGACAGTATACATTATAGATAGTTTGTTCATGAAAATGTTTATTTTGTTTCGTAGTAGAATATTTTACTAGATTAGCAATAAACCATTCTAACACTACACACACCAAACAGGAAATAAAGTTTGACAGATGCACAGGCGCATGATCCAGTGTACTGCAGTAACCCCAATGAGGGGCATGTTATCAGAATATAGCATAGATAATCTGTTTAGAAATATAGTAAACATTGGATAGGATAGAACACCACAATTAAATCTGCTAAATAAAAGCATATTACATTCATTATTAATTTCCCTTGTCTTTGTTTGAAACAAATTGTAGCCTGTGCGATTACAATACACAGTTTATATATGTTCTATAATGACTAACACATAAAAAAATGCTCAAACCTTTGGATAGTTATTATGGAAAGCGGAACCCAAAGCATAACTTTGGCAAATGTCAGGAAATATTGAGGTGTGAGCTACAAGGTCTGTGGTACATCACCGTTGTAAATATCCCATTAACATTGATTGAGTAAAAGGGCAAAAACTGGTCTAGGTTGACGACAGCGCCTTTTAATGACAAATTTGGTACAGAGCTTCAGAGCTGCATGCCAAACAAGCACCAAAAGTTTCATGTTGATAGCATTTACTACAGAAAAGATATTGTAATCACAATTATCCCAGTTAAATGTATTGAGTTATTGGGCAAAACACAAACGTTGATTAAAGCGCCCCCTAATGGCCGATCTTCACCAAATTTGGTACAGAACATCACAGTGGAACATTGAACAACAATCTCAAGTTTTTTTGATGATAGCATTTAATTTGGATGCAATATACTAAAGTTCATATTTCATAGCTAGCTAAGGAAATTTGTTTGTTTGTCAATTGCACATAGTTTAAAATAATTATTTTGATAACTTTTGGTCAGGTCCGTCTGGAGATGCTAGGTACCAAGTTTCGTGTAGATCGGTTGCACGGTCTAGGAGGAGTTCGAAAAAGTTGGTTTGCGCATTGCGCGATATTATGAAAAATCTTGTAATCACAAATGGGCGTGTCCTTCAGATTCATCTTAGTTCAAGGTACACTTGGATATAAGTGTTTCTATTGTATAATGTGTAATGTGGGAGTTATGGGCACAAAATACATTTGACATCATTATAGTGCCACCTAGTGGTCCACATGTATAATTTTTGGTATGTGAGGTCCAGTATCCATTGCGCATCTACACTGTAAATTTGAAATTACTCACATTAGTACAAGGGGTGGATCCAAAACTGGGTCCCATAGGCCACGCCCCTTTTGACAAATCAGTACCCCACTGTAGGGGTGGCCTCAAGATTGGCCCCAGATGGTATCCTCAAAATTTGGTAAAAATTGAATGAGTCGTTGATGAGAAACTATTTGTAGTTATAGCGCCCCCTAGTAGTCAATTTTCAGAAAAAAATTGATGAGCCTCAGATTGTCATATCAAACAAGAATATAAAGGTTTACAATGATAGCTTTTTTTATTGGCCAAGATATGGCAAAGTTTGTGTTTACATAGCTAGCTACACACACTTGTTTCTGTGTAATTTGTGCAATCTGATAAAAAATATTTTAAACTTTTTGTCAAGTCAGTCTGGTGATCATACATACCAAATTTCGGTCTAGGAGGAGTTAAAAAAAAAGTAGGTTCACGACAAATTGCAATTTTTCACGCATAAATGTACTGCCAGAAATGGTCGTGGCCTGTCAGAATATTCAGCTAACCTCAGGGAATGCGTGGATATGTGTATCTTCTATGTGCGATGTACGGTTTGGGAGTTATGAGGGCAAACACGTTTTTTCTGCTGTAGCGCCACCTGATGGTGGAAGTGGCTGAATTTTTCTGTCTGAGGTCCTCGCGGTGATCTGGACCAGTCCTGAAAATGGCACCCCCATGACCATGTACGGTTTAGGCTGTAGTATCGGTTTTATAGGCGGAAGAAGAATAATAATAATAATCCTTAGGAAAACAATAGGGTTCCACAGCTCTGCTGGAGCTGTGAACCGCGTTGCTTTGCAAACGACTGTTCCCAGCCCCTTCGAGCTTACCCCTTATGTAATTCAGAGCATTTATTTACAGAAAATGACAACTGGTCAAAATGAAAGAAAACAGATGCAGTGTTGTCAGACCTTGAATAATGCAAAGACAACAAGTTCATATTTAACAACACAATACTAATGTGTTAACTTAACAAGAGTTCACAAATCAATATCTGGTCGGATGATAATGATAATAATAATTGTATAGTAATATTAATTGGTTTTCATGCATCTTGGCATGCTCTCCACTAGTCTTTGACATTGATGTTGGGTGACTTTATGCCACTACTGGCAAGGAAATTAAAGCAGCGCAACTTTGTTTGATGGCTCGTGACCATTCATCTTACTCTTGGTCACATTCCAGAGGTTTTAAATGGGGTTGATTTAAGTCTTTATTGTTCTTCATATTAGGAAACTCAGTGGTACGAGGAAACTACAGTGGAGCTGATGGCGCCCACCATGTTGCCTGAGTTGCAGCTCCTCAAAAAGGTATTGGAGATGTAGTATCAGAGCACTGTATCAGGCTGTCAATCAATCTGCTAGTAAGTCTTGACCAACAGGATCATTAAAATTTGTTCTTCAATGCTTTTTTATACTCGTGTGCTTTTGTCAACAGGTTAGCAACTATTCCAACAAGGAATACATTTTTTATTGTTTCCCAAATAATTATTTGCTGACCTATTTGTTTTAATGTAATTGAAGATGAAAGTAAAAGGACCACGATACTGGGAGCTCTCCATAGACCTGAGTAAAGGAACTCAACATCTACAGTACGTTTCCCACCTCAATGTGAACATGCCCAATCAACAGATTTGAAATCAGTGTGTGATAACATATCAGGTGTATGCCCTTTGATATCTTTATGAAACAGTGAGTTTGTGACGTGCTTCAAAAATGATTGATAATGCCCAGATACATGTATATACATTTGTTATTCCTAACTGGTGGCCTCAAATGTGTGTTGTGGATAAATGTGATGTTTTTGTAGGTCCATTCTCTCCAAAGATGGGGTTTTGTATGTGAAGTTGCGTGCAGGACAGCTGCCCTATAAAGATGACCCTCGAGGCTGGAAGAGTCTATTAGCCCCCAATGTCAACAACAGGAACTCAGAGGTCCGCACGTTTAAGGTACAAACAACCTTGGTCTCTACTGACACAACCACGTACAGTGTACACGTAGTTACAGCTTTGTAAGGTTACTTTCATTATACACTGCTCAGAGGAATTAAGGGAACACGCAATCGTCACAGTATAACTGTCAATTAAACTTCAGGGATATCAATCTGTCCAGTTAGGAAGCATAAGTGATTGTGAATCAATGTCACCTGTTGTGGTGCGAATTAAAGTGAAAACGGGTTTACTGGGAGGCAATAGCATGACAACCCCCAAAAAGGAAATGGTTTTGCAGGTTGTGGCTACAGACAATGTCCTTGTCACTACTGGTAGCATGAGGTGGTACCTGTAGCCCATTCAGGTAGTCCGTCTCATCCAGGATGGCACATCCATACGTGCTGTTGCAAGACTGTTTTCTGTGTCTCTCCGTAAGTCCTAAGAGCTTAAAGAAGATACCAGGAGACGGGCCGTTACACAAGGAGACCTGGACATTATAATGCCATTAACCCAGCAGCAGGACCAGTATCGGATCCTTTGTGTGAGGAGGAACAGGAGGAGCACTGCCAGAGCCCTACAAAATGACCTCCACTGGACTACTGGTGTGCATGTTTCTGACCAAACTGTCAGAGACAGACACTGTGAGGGTGGTATGTGGCCTGATGTCCCCTAGTGGGACCTGTGCTCACAGCCCAGCACTGTGCAGCTTTGTGACTTGAGTGTTTGCGTAATTATTTTGAGCAGTGTGTAAATAGTTGGTTCAGTCACACATATCTACAGCTGTCATTTTAATGTAGGATGGTATACCAGAAGTTCTTTCTTATAATTTATTTCACTAGTAGAGTATGTGAAAATGTAGCAAATCAAATCAATATAACAAAACTAGGATAAGGAGTAACATCCCATTTGGCCAGTGAAAAAAAAAACATGACGTAATCCAATTATAGGAAGAAGTAGTGCACGTGATCTCACTGTGGCAGCAAAACAGAGTCTTCACCGTGTGTGTGAGAGCTTATTTCCCTGTGCACTTGGTGTCAACTTCCCTGCCTGCCTATGGCCCAATAACCGGTATCTTTTTTCCTCCACAGCCTGAGGCCATATCTACTTTCACCTCTGATGCTGCTTTGGTCTCCTTTGCAGAATACTTCTGTAAAACGTCAGAGAGCATGAAGAATGTGAGTCAATTAGCAGAGTAAATGATGAGGCAGGGATAGGCTACTAGATTCAGCTGCAGGACAATTTTGTCAAAGCAAATGATTTTAGGGACATTACCATAATTATGAAAAGTAATTTGTACACTGTATACTGACAACAACTTTGCCTCAAAAATCATTGTATTTGAAAATAATAATTTCATACCTCGATTAGACTGATATACGATCATATTGTGTCTCGATTCTTTTGTGGCAGTACATAGGAACACATTTCAGGGATATTTATTTGTAAATTTACCATGAAATTTAAATAGATTGGTGAAACATTTTGGCTTATGATTTAATTTGAGTTCAAAAACTTTCTTTGTGGTCACGATGTTTGAGTGGCGGTTCAATATTTACTCTTTTTGTCTAGAAACAGAACACGTTGGCCTTGTTTTCTGCCATTCTATACGAATGTGTCACTCAAGAGAACCCCGAAATGCTACCCACTTACATTGCTATCGACCAGGTAAGAAATACAGAAATGACCAGTGCTAGAACAACAGTCTTACTCAGAGTTTGATTGTATAGCTATTAGATACAAGTCGACACACTGTAAATCGAGGTAGTCCAATACTATTGATTTCCCAAAACAATTTATAAGAGAAGGAAACAATGTAAAAGATGACTTGGTCAATATGACCTATAAGCTTCCTTTTTCATGTTTCCAATGTATTTGGGTGTTGATGGTTGTGTTTTTTGCCCCAGGCAGTGCAGACTCTGGAGCAGACAGAGATGTGTGAGACGTTTGCCCTGTGGCAGATGAGACTGGTTTTGGAGCTGTGCGAGAGCAGGCTGCTACAGCACCGCCAGAGGGGGGGGCCACAAGGCAGAGGGCTGCTGCTCAGCTCAGAGTTCCTGCCTGTCATGAAGAACTCCGCTGACGGAACCCTAGATGCATGGCTTAGTGGTGAGCTGTCTCCATGTACAATGGACTGTCAAACTAGCTTTACATTTGCATGTACATTTACAGTAATGCAACAGCCCAAAAGTAGACTGGTGCACTGGTGCTTAACTGTATTGTGAAACATAGTTCCTGTCAGCAAGACTGGATGTGTCATAACATGTCATGGTGTTACAACTGAAACGTATTGACAAATGCCATCCATTTGGTAGATTCGACTGACTCCTCTTCTCCACAGAGAACAGCCATGTGTTGATGTCATACATGAGTGGCCAGGCCCTTACTGAGGAGATTCTGTCCAACATGCTGGCTTGCTTTTTAGTGTACCACGCCATCCCCTGCCACAATAAGATGTCTGCCACACACCTGGAAGGTAAACCACTATCGAAGAAATAGTCTGGATTGATACGATTTTGATGTTTAAAATACTAAATGCACAAATTTTGGACACCATATTATGTTTTTTCAAAATAGTAGGAACAGTTTTTTGTGAGCTTTAATTTAGAGAAAAAAACTAGTTAGACAAAATGATACCCTGGAGCGTGAATACTTAGATGCGCTGCTTTTGGCCAAGATGCAATGTAGGCCACTGCTCAAATTCTGCAAAAATTCTTCAATGTTTGAGGAGTGCTTTCTACCAACCGCTGTTCATTGTGCCATACATTTTGAACGAGATTCAGATCTGAAATATTTACTAGATATTCTAGCATTTAATCTTTTCCAGGATGATTTTGTGTCTGTCACTTCAAAACACATAATATGCCGATAATATTGTCTTACATAACTTAAGACCCTCCACAGTACCAGAGATACTTACCAGAGATTGTGTACCAGAGATTGTGTACCAGAGATTGTGTACCAGAGATTGTGTACCAGAGATTGTGTACCAGAGATTGTGTACCAGAGATTGTGTACCAGAGATTGTGTCTATTGCAGATGACCTTTTTCAAACTTTATCCAGGATTTGATTTATAGCAGCTCAATCTGTGCTACAGTGCCCACTTAAAGTGAGATTTCTGACTAAAGTGTCACTTTATTTAGCTAATATGTGTTTAGAGCTTTGGCGCTAAAGGTCAAAACCCTGAACTGAGAAGGCACTTTTGGGAAGTATCAGTTGAACAAATCCCAATGTATTGTTCAATATCTATGAGCCCCTTTATCATTGTCATGGTGTATGTTTTCTAACACTACAGAACAATGTAATGTAAAAGGGCAAGAGTTTGTAATTCATAACGTAATTTTGTGGCGTTCCTCGTATGGAATACAATTATAATTTGTTACATTGTAGACAATGTTTAATTTACTTAGCTGGATTTAAGGTCTCTATCTACCTATAACTGTCTGATACCAAAACAAAACACAAACAATCACAGCCTCAGTACAATTATATCATTATGTTCCCTAGTGTTTTCCTACACTGTGTTTGAAATATAACAAAGCGTTCATTCCAGACATGAATAAACAACATTTAGTGTCTGTTTCATGTGACGTATGAACTTCGCTAGGACTTACGGTCTCGCTTGTTTCATTCTAGTTTTTAATTTTTTCAAATAAATAAAGATTTGCCTTCACTCAACTCTTAGCTGTGTGATTTAGTTTTTTTTTTTGGGCACCAGGAGTCACACTCATAATGTCTCTGCTCTCTACTTTTCCCAGGAAGTACATCATTCCCAGAGCTCCTGCTAAAGTTCAGCCAGCTGGGAGTCCCTGTACGTGCCCTGCTACGTCTGGGTCCTCTATTCCTGGGAACTGTCCTCTCCAGGACCGGACAAGAGGCCTGTTGATACCCTGACCTTTCACCCCAAGTTGGCCTCGACCCACAAGGGTCAAACTGCACTGATGTTGTGCAAGGACTTAAGGATATTAAGGATGTTGTAAAATGCTATGTTGTATGTCAGATGTTTTTAGTAAGGAATAATGCATAAAATAAATGGTGATTTCAGACTGATCTTAGTGGAAGTGTCAAGACTTTGGACTGAATAGTGGAATAATGTTCAGAAAGCTGGATATGAAGGTATTATAATCTGACAACTCTGCAAAAATGTTATGTATAATATAGTTGGGGGTGATGTTGGAATATTCCAAGTTTATCACACTGCTTCAGTCATACATGGGTCGAAATGGTTACACATTCGCAACTATATTTATATGATTGAACTCGCCCGATTTGCACACAAAGGGTCGCTGATGTAGGACGTGGCAATGTACATTAAGTACATGTGCTAAGTTTGTAGTCACTAACCTCGGACATCGCTCTACCAATTTTGTCCGCCTCATGCTGAGGCTTTGGGCGTAGTAGGAAATGCCGTAACCAGGATCGAACCCTTAGCCACCACAACGTAGTTGTCCTGTGAAGCAGTGACTTCGCCATACAGAGATATGAAGATTTGTTACTGAGTTTACAGGACCTTTAAATGTGTCTTGATTATTTACACAGATTTCTAGCTAGCAGTGGCTAAAGTTAGCAGAGGTTTTCATTGGCTGAATCATGGTGAAATGTTTTAGAACATTTTCTGAAGTTTAGATACTGTTGGCATACTTCCTGTTTCATTTAATGAAACTAAAAAAAAAACGAAAAACTAATGTTTTTTATTTTAACAGAATAAACTAGTAAACAAGTCTTATGGTTGGGTACAACACAAAATTTTGAATACAAATGTAAAATGACCTTGGTATGTATTGAATCCATCTGAAATTATTCTATTTGAAATGTAATTATGTAGTATATAAATTTAGGGTTATCCAAGGTTTAATATGTCTACCTTTTTAAAAAATGTTATGGGACACTAAATATTATTTTCCAACCAGACAGCACACCCTGGGTCACAGTGATGAAGGGTGAGGTCCTGTAAAACCCCTCACGTTGATGTGTAGGACACCGAGATATTTCAGTAAATAAGGCCAAAAAGAGACACTAAGATATTTCAGTAAACAAGGCCAAAAAGAGACACTAAGATATTTCAGTAAACAAGGCCAAAAAGACAACTTTATAGCTTATGGGGCGTGGTGTGGTATTTGTTGCAGGATGTTTTTCATTATACTGTGGAATGTTCCCTCAGCAGTTATGTTGTTAGACTACAGCTTAGGCCAATACATTCCACTGGTTTACAGCCCACGCGCTACTTCCCATCATTCACTACTGAGGTTGAACTAATATCTACAAAATATGCAGAACTTTTTTTATAACTGAAAAAAACAGTACGAAGACCACTATTTTTGTTCAACAAGGAATGCACAAAATGTTATTCTTTGTCTTTACAAACAGTGTCCACTCTCCATCACATTGCCACATGTTTTATGCATTCATGTAGGTGACTACTAAAGTGGAATAATATTCTATACTAAGCTTTTTCTATGCATAAAATAATGGGGGTTTTAGATCACTTGTTAGTAATATATAATCGCACCGATTTGGATTTCTTCAACATTTCCTTACTTGTGGATGTTGGTGTGAGTTTGTATTCTTATTGGAAGATCCAATTTTTTTGAGTCTTGCTAAAAGTTGCTTGGCTTTTTTGCAAAGTAATGTTAGTTTGTACTGGATAACTACACTCACCGGCCACTTCATTAGGTACACCTGTGCAACTGCTCATTAACGCAAATAGCCAATCACGTGGCATCAAGTCAATGCATATAGACATGGTCAATATGATCTTCTGAAATTCAAACCAAGCATCAGAATGAGAAAGAAAGATGATTTAATTGACATGGCATGGTTGTTGGTGCCAGACGTGCTGGTTTGAGTATTTTAGAAAAGTCTGATCTACTTGAATTTTAATGCACAACAATCTCTAGGGTTTACAGAGAATGATCGGAAAATGAGAAAATATCTAGTGAGTGGTATGCAGAAGAGCATCTCTGAATGTACAACATGTTGAAACTTGAAGCAGATATGCTACAGCATCAGAAGAGCATACCGGGTGGTACTCTTGTCAGCTAAAAACAGGAAACCGAGGCTACAATTTGCACAGGCCCACCAAAATTGGACAAGAGAATATTGGGAAAAAGTAGCCTGGTCTGATGAGTCTCGATTTCTGCTGTGACATTCAGACTGTAGGGTCAGAATTTGGTGTAAACAACCTGAAAGCATGGATCCATCTTGCCTTGAATAAATGGTTCAAGCTGGTGGTGGTGGTGCAATGGTGTGGGGGATATTTTCTTGGCACATTTTGGTGCCACATAGCCTACCTGAGCATTATTGCTGACCATGTCCTATTCCTTTATGACCACTGTACCCATTTACTAAAGACTACTTCCAGCACGGTAATGTGCCATGTCACAAAGGCTGAAAAAAATTCCAGTAGGGTGAATTGCCCTAATGTGGGACATTTTTAGCATTTTAGATGTGTCTGAAATATTGCAATATAAAGCATACATTGCAGATGACATACAGAAAATAAATGATTTTGATCACATGACACCACAGCTATAGTTAACCAATAATTTAACTGACATTCATGTATTTATGGAGGACCTACAAACACTAAACCTTAATTGTCCCACATTAGGCAGTGTCCCACTTCAGGGCAATTCACTCTATCAGCCATAAATATGAAAATATTCTAAAATATTCTAACCCAGCGAGTCTGGCACCAACAGCCATGCCACGTTCAAAGTCATTTTAATCACATTTATTCCCTTTTCTGATGTTTGGTTTGAAATTCAGCAGATCACATTGACTACATAACTATTTGCAGGTGTACCTAATGTAGTGGCCAGTGAGTATACGTTCAAATACAATAAAAATAATTTTGGCACTTCATAAAACACGTGTTGTATAAATAACAACGGGATAAAGAACGAACTAAATGTCTAGTTTATGAATACCTTTTAAAAGGAATCCATGTTCATCTTTACAGTTAGGGGACAACAGACTTTTAATTCATTCTGAATTTGAATGGCCTAAAAGTTGTAAATTCGTAGAATAAGGTGGGTGTGACCAACTATGAAAAGAGTGTCACAGTTCACTCGCAAGCACTGAATGACTCCAAAAGTGAAAACGCCTGGTGTTAACCTACTGTACATTACTTGCAGAGGCAGGACTGCGTCCAGGGACCTAGTTTTAGAACTTTTTCAGACGAAATAATTTGGCGATTTTAATTTCCCACCGCACTGAGCAGGAGAAAACCAGAAAACATCTGCACTACTACTTATAATAATAGGTAAGTAGTCATTGCGAGCGAAGTAACTTAATTTATTAATATGAAGACGAATATTTTTTCTTTATCTAAAAAACTGGTTATGATTTGTAGTTTAGACAAGCCATAGAGTAATACTTACACTTATATTTATATTTCAATGTATGGGGCGTGTAATTAAATTGTTGCAATTAGACAGTCCATATCAATTCATTTCAACTTCGCTCTTTAATGTAGTCTACTTTCAGGTGAATTTAAGTAATGCACATACATGAATACATGTTAGTTACATTTCAAATTATTTGGAGTATATATAGAGCACTCGTGTAAAAGGCGGTTTACGGAGATAAAAGGAAGTATGCGGTGTCCGCATAAGAAAAAACCTGCAGCTTCCTGTTCCTTTTGTATTCTTTTAAACTAAGTGCAAAACTTACAAATACAGTACTCAGAACCGTTGGCAAATTTACAACTCGTTTTTTAAGCACGTTACTCACATTTCATACTGCACATCAAAGATATGAACGAAACGGGTAGGTTATATAGGCATCTATCTTATAAAAAATACAATTTCAACGAAGACCAATGTGGTGTGACCATAGATTGCCGAGTCATACAGTCCGTATACTTTCATTTCTGTGTGATCGGATGGGGGCGTGAGCTTTCAGCACGTTTTTAGCACACCAACTGCACACTGTAGATGGACCAGAACCGTTCACATTTCCTACATGACGTCATAACACGAGAAAGGCTGAACGCGGACATCCACCTATCAACAACAACAAAAGTTTTAGAAATCAAGTTTTCTATTCGCCTCTATTTTTAGATTGGATAGTTTAGACAAGGACAGATTGTCACTAGTTAACATTGCTTAAGAGGATTAAGCTTTTCAGTGTTTTAAATTTACAACCTATAACACAGTCTTTTCCATGGCCTGAATGAACATCTTTTCTATCTCATAATGAGTACTCTGGGATTTCCCCGTTTCAGAAACCCATTCATGTGGTTTAGTCTGGCTCAGAGCGCTTTCTACATTCATCAGAAGCTGTGAATAGAACTGAATTTCCATTATGCTCCTCAGAAATTACCAAAGTGACCTTGAATCGGATTCCTTTTCTCCCAGTATTTTAACTTAGGTAGTCTACGAGCAATGGGTAATATTTCAGTTATTCTAATTTTGAAAGAAATCAACCATATCATTGGCTTCGTCGATAGGAGTTGCAGTCTTCTGTATCACAGGATGGTTGGTTACATGATGGGATGGCCCTTGAGGCAGTATGTGGTTGAAGGGTTAGTGAAAGCTCACACCTAAAATAACTCGTTTTATGTACAACGGCAATCCAGCTAGTTTTTAGTCAGTAGGACTGGCTTCCAGTAAAAACCTTGCCTTGTTAAGTAGAAGACAAGAGGAAGTGGTGACCTTGAAACTTGCATTCATAAAAAGAAAACAATTTGTAGTGTTGAAATGGCAGCATGAGTCTGAATGCATTTGATTTTTTGTATTGTTTCAAAAACTGTTGTCAAGGCAATAGACCAGCGGAGGGCGAACTACGACCCACCGGGTACTTTGATCCAGCCCACGAAGGCGTTTTTAAAATGAATTTAAAAACCTTCAAAGTCGATTGATGCTTGAGAGCATCAAAGCGACATAACTCATGAAGCCTACATGCAAGAAACAAATGCTTTATCTCATTGGAAAGAGGGGGGTCAGCCGCAAATAAGGAGGGGTGGTCGTCCATGTGAGTTAATGACAACCAGAGATATCGCGTCTCAAAGTTGTGTACATTTCACTGTGACACACTAAAAACATTAGACAAAAATCAGGAAGTGAAAATTACAAAGTTACACTTCTGCAAGGAGGTAGGACATCACCCTTCACTAAAACAGGTTATTTTTGGGGGGAATGGCTGGGTTTTTAAAAACAAATAGGGAAATAGTGAAAATATACAAAAGTTTGGGTTTGACTTATTCTTGTAGCCAAGAGTCTTTTGAATCCAAAACTTTAAGGCACTTCACTGTAGGACAAAGTATGACCCTTTCAGAAGCCAAAATATCAACATAGTGCCAGGTGGACTTTAACCCCCTTGAAGGGTTCATTATATTTTAATTGTTTTTTGACTCTTTGATTTATTTCCATGTCTTGATTTGCAGGTGTCTGCAACAATGCTAAATAGTATTAAAGCAAACAGTAGTGATTAAATTCTGAAAAGTCAAACAAGGAAATAGTGTTAGAAAACGAAACATTTTTTACACACGTTACTTTGTAGTTGGAAGGGTGTAATTTAATAAAAGAATATTTCCTATTTTTCACACATCACTTGGTTTCTAAATTTTCACAACATGAATACAAATTATTTAGCATAGTAAGTTCAGTGTGTCTAAAGTATATTAAGTTTAGTTTATATAAAGTGCAATAAGAGGGAATGTGCCAAAGGTCAGAAGAATTGATAAAATATAGTTAAATTCTCAATATCTTCTTTTTCTCTTTTTAATGTTTAATGTATGATATAATGATGTTATCCTAATGCATTTTGAAATACATTAGGTTTTGGTGCCATCTAGTGAAACTTGGGAGAATTTGGCTATTCCTTTCAACAATTAAATACTGTAGCTATAGCTCTTTCACAAGATGGCACTGTTTTCAAAATAACCAAGTGTTTATCCAATAATTATGTTTTTAGAAAAGGGATGTTTCTACTAACAAAAACATTTTCCTCAGTCACTTCAATTATTGAATTGGTACCAACCAATCAAATCAATCAAATGTAACCCTTTTTACATCAGCTGAAATAGGCACTCTGTCACGTCTAGCCCTCCTATGGTTTTACTTGGTGTAGATCTAATGTGGCAATTGTTTTCTAAAGACTTAAATGTCCATAAATTGCACACTGGGCCAAATTAAAATCATTGTGGCTATAGAGGAACAGACATGTTAGATTCACTGTTAGTAGGCTTTACCAATGACTAGCGAACTTCATATTTTTCTTGATTATTTCTGTTAAATTTAGGTCACTAATGATGTGTAAAATATGCTGGGAAGGTATAATGTACAGTATGTTCCATTGTATCTCTATGTACAGAGGTTGACCTGACCTGTACATGATACATAGGCAAGGTCTAGTGAACGGGGGAAAGATGATCATGATGATTCAGTCCTGGCAACGCCCCTGATTACAGGATTACTATTTATTTTCATTTTCCATTTGACCAGGTCTGACCAGTTTCTGGAAAGTCTGTGATATTTCTTTTGGTTTTCCACGTCTTGACATTTTCCAATTTGCTTACCTTTCTTGACATTGAAATTGACAGCTAGAAGTGTTGACAGTTTCCTTTTATAGCTTAATCAAATCTTTATTTTCAAGTATTCAGACATCTGCTTAGAGTTAGTTGAAACCAGGAAGAACACCCTTCACTGTCTGGAGTTAATAGTTAAACAATTTAATTTAATTCACCTGACTAATTGAAACCCTAATGAATGAATCAACCATTCTGGGCCATAGTAGTAATCCTTTTACGCACAAATTAAGAGATTTCATTTTGTAACATGTAGAGGTCAGCCCAACTTTTGTTCTGAGGCATTTAAATTTGAACATAATTTTTTTCCAGGGATACCAAAACCTTAGCATACATCTGTAATCATCATGGTGTCTTTCACAGAATGCATTGTGGCTTTTCACCAATTTGGTGCCTTTAGTGGCGATTATAACATTGTATACACAAATTTAAGTAAAAACATTTTTACACACAAAAATAGCACCTCAGATATTGCAATTAGCAATATTCAAATATTATCTCATATATAATCACACATTGTGTGTACAGTATATCATTTTTTTTACAGCATAGTAGCTAGGCAATGAAAAGAGCTGTTAATAATTTAACCAGCTCATCTGAATCGAGCTATGATTTGGCAAGTTTAAGAAACTTTTTTGTCACCATATTTCAGTGTATTGAATTCGTTTTCATAACAGAGTTGAGCTTAAGGGACAGATAAAAGTCTAAAGTCCATGTAATGTACCAGTCTTTTAAAATCGATATAGTGCACAAATACTACCGGCATATACAATTTCACAGGGATCCAAAATACACTTTCTTTAACAAACTATCTTAGAATATTTACTTTCACGTGTAACTTACTTAACTCTCAGACAACAAGTCATCTGAATGAATGCTTTCTCCGTTGGAAGCTGCAATATGCTGCTCAATTTCCCCATTGGGACTGGTAGATATCGATTGGTTGTTTTGTTTCAGATAGCCTTATTGACGGCCATATTATGCAGTGTGAAAAGGGATGACGAATGGTGAGAAAGTGTAAAAAATGGTTTCTCACTCTAGAACAGATGTTCCCAAATTGTGGGTTGCTCCCCGTGTGGTGTGCGAAGCTTTCCTTTGGAGTGGGGGGTGGGGGAGAGTTAAAGGGGGAAAAGACAATCCGGAAATGCGAATGCTCTGTTCCCAGGGTCAGGCTAATCTCTCATTCACACTGAATAAACAACAACCCATTACTATATATATATATATATATATATATATATATATATATATATATATATATGTGTGTGTGTGTGTGTGTGTGTGTGTGTGTGTGTGTGTGTGTGTGTGTGTGTGTGTGTGTGTGTGTGTGTATGTATGTATGTATGTGTGTGTATGTGTGTATGTGTGTATAAATATATACACAATTATTGTGAATTAGTGCAGGGGAACTGTTGTTTAAAACTTTTCACATTTGAGCAATTTAGCAGATGTTATCCGGAGAAACGTACAGAATCAATTAAGAGTTATAGGACAGAAACTTACAGAATCAATTAGAGTAAAAGGACAGAAACGTACAGAATCAATTAGAGTTACAGGTAAGAAATGTACAGAATCAATTAGAGTTAAAGAACAGAACAACTCATGATTCAATCCTGCAATAATTTGTAAGAGGCTGTCCAGGTGCTCTTACCACTTAGCTATCTGTCACCGTAGTAAAGCACACAGGCTTGCTCATACATGTTATACATGCAAAGAATCAGTCTGTGACCTGGCAGAGAACCAAGTTTAGATTTCAATAGTGCTAAATTACTAATCCTGACTCTCCTGAGATTTTGTCCTCCTCTGACTCAAACTTTGCCCTTACCACCTCTATAGCGCTATGCAACTGTGCTGGGTAACTATGTGATATCTCACCACATGTCATATAGTTGCCCAGTACACAAACTTACTTGATGTAGTTGCCACTCTTGCATCAAGGTTGTACTGCAATAGTGTTTTTCTGTTTCCTTGTAGACTGCGTTATTGGCTTACTGAGTGTGTGATAAATTGTGGGAAATTGTCTGCCTGCCTATATTGCAACAATACTTACCGTACTCATCTCTGTTGCAGAAGGACTTGTTGTATACCAGCTGAAAAACATGTCCGGAAGTACAGAAATATCTGCTTCTACAGTCATGAAAATGATTAGAAATAGCCAGGCTGTGTATTTTGACCGTTTACATTACTAATCTAATATTGCAAGATCCTCCTTTAATTGATTTAAATGTTAAATGTGTCTAGTATAATGTATAGGCGAATCCTGTTTGTCTTTAAACATTACTATGAACAAGCAATAATATAAATCAAAAGCACTCTTTAACCTTATGAAATTATGTATGATTTACATACAGTATACAGTAGATGCAACCCTACAAATATTAGTAGCTCATACAAGACATAACAATATCTAGTAAAACAAAAAAGCTTTTATAGAAGCTACAAACAGCAAGGCTATGAGTCAAGCATTAGAATCAGTGGTTAGATGACTGTGTATTGACTAGCATTACAGATATCTGTCTTCTGAGGCCAATCACCATATTTATCAGACCAAAATCCTACTACGCTAGATGAATGTGCACCAAATTGTTGCAGTAGAATGCCATGCATATTGATGACTTTAATTCCGGGATACATTCTAGTGCAAGGTGAATATTACAACAGCAACATGTGGAGCACAAACCTGTATGTTAGCTTCGATAAAGTCAGCATTGTAAACCTTTACAGTATTTAGCACACACTTTTATCCAGAGCGGCTCACAGTAGTGAGTGCATACATTTTCACCAGCCTTTGTACTGCCACTACACATTAACTCGACACAGAGCAAAACTCATGATCCTCCTCCACACGTAAACACTGAGTAAGCAGGTCTCTGTTTTCACACCTCATTCCGTTCATCTCATTTCTACTGTGACATAAACTAATGTGATGACATAATTTAAATATAAAGTTAGGAATTCCAAACATTGTGTGTTGGTCACAGTAAAGGATGGCTCCTGTATTTCTCACTAAAACAACCTCAGTTGAGCCAGTGTATTTGGTACCCATGACGTAATAATGTAATGGTTAGCATACGTAAAACAATGATATCCTCTAGCCCACAACCTTACTATCCAGATTCTTTGTTGAGGACTTGGGCAAGGCCGCCTCTATGTTTGGAACACTCCCACAGGATGCCAGCTGCTCTTGGGCCCATCCCAGCTAACAGAGACAGTGTACCTTCCTTAATTGTTTCCACGGTTACCAAACAGAAGAGCCAGATTTCCGGCCCGCTTATTCTGGATGGCTCCTGAAGTTCCGTGGTCACTCCATAGACATTTTGTTAGCTGCGTTCAAGTTTGGACGGGAACTGGAAACTTTGGATATCTTGTTCTTACTGGGACTGTGATAATGCCTGGAGTGTAGTAATTGTAAGTCTATTTTTGTATTTCATGGTTTATCTCTGTGGCTACACATTTCCCACCCTGGGCACGATGTGTACACTGTTCTCATGTTAACCTTTTGCATCTAAATGTTACTTGAATGCATATTGTTTCAAGTTCAGTGTAGTTCATAATTAATTGGACCGTGACACAATTATTCATTGTTTTAGCTCAGTATTCCAAACATGTTGGATTTGGAATGAAACAATGACTAAGAGGTTAAACCCACAAGCTGTGAACCATGTTGCAATTACAGTGGTCTGAAGTACAAAGCCAAAACGACATGCATTGTTTCACTGTCCAAATAATTATGAAATGCACTCTATATCCACATCTATACAACCGTGATTGTATTCACAGGTGCCCGACATACACACAAGAAGTCTACTTACTGTACCAGAGCCATATATATAGTTTGGCCAACTAGGGAATCGAATGTTCTGAGCTATCCCTTTATGCGATTGTTTCCGAGGTGTTCGCGAGTTTCGTGGACTCCATGTTGGATACCAACATTTATCTGATTCCCATTGACATAGTGAAGGGAATAGTGGAAAAATGTAATAAATTGATTTAAAAATGACATACATCACAGAAGAAATGCTAAACTGTTGCGCGTTTGGCTGCATGAAAGACAGAGAAGTGGCAAAAAAATTCACAAGTTCCTCCGTGAACCAAAAAGGCAAAAAGTCTAAGGTTACACTATGGGAAGGGTTTATTGATGTCTGTTAATAATAATAATAGCCTAACAATGCAGTACATTACAATGCAGCACTAGTTACAGTTACAACAATTTTTTGCCATGGAGTAAGTTTAACCTGTCCTCGGCGATGGATAAACTACAAAAGGTTACGTCAGGACTCGGGAGACTGAAGAGAAAAAGGTAAACACTGCTCAGAGACTTATTAGGCGACGTGTTCACTCACTACAATGAGCATTTTTAGAGGCTAATTTACAATATAGAAGGTAACAATGCACTGGAATATTTCCGTAAGGGCCTTTTAAGTATATACAAACGTTGATAATAACATGTATGTGCCTGTTTATAGTGAAAATAAGCAGTTTATTTCAAGATAACATATTCGCCCCATTAGGTTACACTGTAGAGTCATCTGACGATGGTCTCCAATATGGCGCCCATGATTTGAGTTGGCCAAACTCTCTCTCTATATAAATACGGCTCTGTACTGTACCAGAGCCGTATATATAGAGAGTTTGGCCAACTCAAATCATGGGCGCCATATTGGAGACCAACTGCAGTGCGAAAATAAATCGGCAGCTCGGCGACTTGTGGTTGGCTGAATCGTGTGCGCGCCCCTTGCCACCCCACAGATCTGTCCAAGGAGTTGCGGAGCTGCCGACAAAGGCTGGGTTTGTGAGAATTAGGAGGGGAGGAAAATTGGGGGAAAAAAAGATATCATGTGTACAAAAATATGTAAACCCCTACATTTAACAGGCTCTGCTACCTCCATTAGCAGCAATCCCTTAGAGCACAGGTGTCAAACCAGTTTCACGGAGGGCCTAGTTTATGCTGGATTTGGGTCTCTTTTCAAATAGTGCACAATTAAAACTTAAGACTGCCAGGTGAGGATCCTAACTGTACGTACACACCGCCACAGACTTGAGCTTCCAAAGTTACCGGAAGTCATTCATTTTCAATGGAAGCCAGCTTCTCTCAGCTGCAAGGACCGGCAAATCAGTCTGCGTCGCGTTTTGGGCGTGTTGAGCGACCAGAGCGTCAAGCAGAAAAGTTGAAGTTTGTTAAACTTTATGGTAATGAGCTATGACGCGGTTCAGCGGCTAACGACCAGCAACCAATCAAAATATAGACGTCCTTTGATGACGGTCCTGGAGTGTGTCATGAACCCAACTCTGCGAGTCCGACGTCGACGTCTTCTCCGCAAATACAATAAAGCAGCACCAAACACAACAACTTCCCGATGATCCATAATGATCCAGTGATACACATATGAGGATGAGTTCAACTCTTATTGGAAATCTGTTCCCTCGATTTAAGCGGGAATGCAATTAATTTGCTCACGATATATTTAAGGCTACGTATGCTAGTCCTGCACTATTTTTTACAGTCTGATCATACCACGTCAGAGCGGCCAAAGCGCCCAAAGCGTTGAAAGCTTCCCTATACTTTTTTGACAAGCGTCCCTGACAGGACGTCCAGAGCTTCTTTGGAAGCTCAAGTCTGTGGCGGTGTGTACGTACATCTCGATTAGTTTAAGGGAAGGACTTTGACTTGGCCAATCCAAAACACAATTCATCTTTCTCCTGACCCTTTGTTGAATGTTTTGTTTTTTGTTTGAAGACCCGTTTTGGGCACAGCTTTAGCTCCCTGACCTAAGTTCCATTCAAGAATCTCTCAAAATACCTCAGAATTCATATTTCCCTTAATGATCTGTAGTCGCCAGGTCCAGAGGAAGAAAAGCAGCCCCAGATCTTGACATTCCCACCACCATCATTGACTGTTGGAATAAGATTATTTTGGTGCTCGGCAGTATTGGATTTTTGCAAAACAACTGTTTTGATTGTGTCCAAAAACAAGTTTTGAAGTCATCTGTAAAGAGAATGGACTTCCGGAAACCTTCAGGTTAGTTCATGTGGTCTCTGGCGAAGTAAGTAATGGCAGTTTGGTTCTTTTTTCACAGCTGAAGCTTTTTCCTAGCAACCCTCCCATGAATTTCCTTTCAATTCAGTGTTCTTCTTATTGTTGAAGCATGCACAGTAACCTGAGATGCAGCAAGGGAGGTTAGCAATCTGGATGTTTTGTCTAAATGTATTATTTTTCTTGTTGCTCTTGGGGATATTTTGAAAGGATGTCCACTTCTAGGTAGCGTTGCCAACATAGAGTATTAAATGCTGTCCATATTTAAATGATTTCGCTCACAGCAGTCTGAAATTGGTAAATATAAACTTGTGACATAAAAAATACAGTTTCTGATTAAATGAAAATGTAATGGTGAGCACAAAAACAATCTATACAGTAATTAATATGTTCGATATAAGATTTCTTATAAGTAGAATACTAACATTCTCACTGCAATTTTTCCCAGGTTATTGTTAACAGTCATGTAAATTATTAGCCTGGTTCACTTTAGCGAGAATGCATCATGGCCTATGGAAAGGTCTGGGCGGTTTCTACAAATCCTGAAATGCTTATTTAATTTCTGTAATGTTGGAACAGTTCTGGTTTTGCTCTTTTTTCCAACTCTAATGAATACTTACATTAGAAATATGAATCTATTAGATGTGTGGATAGTGTTTGATGAACACCAAAGCTAGAGAAGATTCCTATCAGTCTTAGATTGATAATGTAATTGTTGGCTGTACAATATACAAGGTGGAACGATGAATATCACAGGACGTAAGTCAATAATAATGTTTTAAAATGTATTGCAGAGTCATATTTCTACTGTACAAAATAATAAACTTTGTTCTTGACAGAATATTTTTTTTTCAAACAATCAGCATGTGTGACTTAAAACAAAGATCTTCCGTTCAGAGACCATACCAAAACTAATATAAGTAAAGTCAGGTCCATAACAGTAGGAATGCTACCCCATAACAGGTACGCTACCCCAGATTGGCTACTTTTAACCAAGCTGAGATAAATGCACCTGAAATTAAGGTTGCTAAGTACTAAGGTTGCTAAGTACTAAGCACTGTTTATGACAACAACTTTTGAATAGAAAATTAATCTGACAGAGACAGGCTCATCTATAACCCTGTATGAAGTGGTGTACATTTCAATGTAACTGCTCCTGAGAGCCTGCACACAGGTGTTTCCTGAACTTCCTGAAATCGTGTAGCCTGATTCACGATTTGCCTCGAAGCTTCGTTTAATCAATGTTACCAATGTTGTATTGCACACAGTGTTTCCTCACAAATGATTATTACTGTTGCACACCGGGCTGACGGTGCAGATTCACTTGTCCGTGCTACACATCTGTCGGCTGGGGCGTGGTGTCGGGACTCCACCCTCAATTTGTACGTTGATGGGCGTTCCTCAAGTACAGCTGGGCTACATCCACAATCAGTTTCTCCTCCATTTTTGCTACATCTACAAGAAAGAAACCACGGCAAGCCTTCCCGTCTCCTCTGTGCTCTACTTCTATTGGAGTCGCGTCGCGTTCAACATATTCATTTGCATAAAGCTGGGCATCGGCCAGCTTTTTTGTCACGCAACATTTTCTCAAAAGCCTTCCCGGGATGCTTTACGGGCGCACTGAAGTCGCTTGACGTCACCCACAGGAATAGACCGAGGTGCGACAAGACAGAAGTGTAGCACAAACAAGTGGATAGAAAGAGAGTGTAAATAGTAAGGGGCTAAGAGAAGAGACAGGCTGGAGAAAACGACAGAAAGTGTCCAAAGTTTGGAATCAGTTCAAACGTAATTAAAACGAAAACTATGTACAGTGTGTCTATTGCAAAATCAAACTAGCTTACCACAATAATAGCACAACGTCAGTGCTTCAGCATCGCAACAAAAAACATTGAGTCTAACTTAATCACCCATTCCATCATATGGACAATGAAACTACAAACAACACAACAACTACCAAAAACAAAGACAAGAAAACACGTAGTGGTGAACACAATTTGATCTAAAGAGCCGAATTGTTGACTGTCCCTTCGGAAAAACAGCCGATTTGTTGCGCACCAATTTATCTCCCTCTCTTCACGGAGAAACAGCTGATCAACGATCTACTAGCATAAGTGTAACAGGGCTGTGTGACATTGTAATCAAATATATAAATGAGAATAGGTTGAGTATAACTAATATTTACATATAGGCCTGTATAGAGATCAGTCTCAGGTTGTAACTGGTAGTTCTGAAAGTTAAGTTGCACACCTTAAGGTAATGTTTATGAATGTTTAATGTATGCCATAGTTTGAGGTTGTTATTGCATTTCAGAATGTTTTTTTTAAACAATGTAATATGGCACTTAATTGCACTTAATGTTTAGTTTTTTGAGAGATGATATTGTATGTTGTTGTCTTTGGGCAAGGCACTTCACCCTAAATTGCTCCAGGAAGAATGCCCCTGTGCTTAATGTACTGTAAATCACTCAGGATAAGAGTGTCTGCTAAATGACTAAATTGTAAAACATTTTTGGTTTTTCAGAAAATTAAACCTAACAATTGTATATTATTTCTCTTCAATAAAACAAAAGTATGTCTTACCCGATTACTCGATTAATCGAGGGAATAATCGACAAAATACTTGATTACTAAAATAGTCAATAGCTGCAGCCCTACAAAAAACACAAGATATAATTACAATCATGTTATTTCACTAACATAGATAAATCATCCTTACCAAGTACAAAAGAAAAACATTAGCTTCATATCCCACAAACTATTTACCTGACATCTGCTTAACAGAGTGGCTGTATAATCCACAGGGTAAAATCTGTGACTGCGGAGCTACTCTCTTCTGTAGATTATGTTAATGACAGATTCTGTGAGATATTAAAATGTTTTCAATCACAGGCATATGAAAATAAACTTTCCCATGACCCTTTGCATCTGTGTAATGATCATGCTGTTAAATTAGCTTCTTCAGATGCCACCTCTATCAGGGTGATTAACTTAGTTAAGGATTTTTTTTCTTGGCGTGGCGTCATATCGTTTTGATGCATATTGCACATTTTCTGTTAATCCAATGAATCTCATTTCACTACTGAAATATTATTGTGTCCTTCAGTTATTTGATAGATCAAAATTAAATTGCTGATTCAAAACACCCAATTATTTATAAATGGAAATTGTCAGGGGTGCCTAAACTTTTGCATACGATTGTATATTTGTGCTAGAATTCATATCTTAGTGAATTAGCTGACATCCATCTGTTATGGTTGGCAAAAGTATTTATATTGTCTGCGCAGACTGCTCTGTGGAATTTGTAGGTTTAATGTGTTATAAGTGTAAATTTGGTAAATGGTTAAAAAAAATCAGTCCTAAACTTGAAAAACTGACCAGCTAAGCAGCAGCAGATCGTTTCATCCGTACTCTTTTTCTGTACAAAACAAATGTATTGAGTTTGAAATATTAGCAGAGCTGGATGCATGACCGAATCAACTGAGGAACTGTAGCTAATATAGCCTAGCCTAGCCTCACAAGCAAGCTAGCTAGCTAGCATACTGTAGCTACAAATATATAGGCAACTAAAAAAGGAAAAGTAAATTTCGGTTTATAATACCATTCTTGTTAGTGTAATTGTACAACTGTAGATCTGACTTGACATACCTTTGTGCCCATGAAATTTGCACAGAATCGCGCTCTCACAATCTCAAGAAGCCTTATCGATTCTTTTTAAGGCCGTGTTGGCGACTGTGACTGACAGGTGTAAGCAGTATTTGAGTTCAGCACCGGAAAAGGGTTCTTCAGCAAAAGGGTTATGTTCAACAGACCAAATGTGCATTAAATGAACACGTTCAAGATTGAGAAATGTATACTGTCTTTTACCGTTGCAAAACGTTTTTCTACATTATAATTATTAAACAAAATGCCTGCATCCGATACTGGACTGCGTTGAAAGTGATGGTGCAGCGCCACACCACTTTCAAAACAGCACAGGGACAAATGACAGCTCGCCATAGTGTCCCGGCGGCTTGTAATAAAGCTATATTATTACTAAATATTTTTTATAATTACCTATGTTAAATTAATAAATATGAATCCGATAACTTACACATTTTTTTTTAGAGCCCTTTGCATAATCGAACTGTAAAGCATCTTAGTTCTGCTATTGACTGTTGTGCCGCGCCCCCCAGCTTTTGGCGCCCTAGGTGGCCCTGGATACTGCGGCAGCTCTGAAAAACTCCTTGGACAGATGCAGGACGTTTGAGGGGCGCTCACATGGTTTATCCAACCACATGTCACTGAGCCAGCCAATTATTTTCATGCTGCGCATCCAACACAGAAGCCTTAAGTCAGATCATGTGTGGGATGATTACACTCACAAATTATAATTCTTCCGCAATTGAATTTATAGGCATCCGATCTGCACACAAGGAGTTGCTGGAGAGTGACATGGCAAGGAAGATAAAGAAATCAAGCACAACCCTCTCTTTCATATGTCGAGGGCTCTACTCAGCTCCCTAACTGTAGCGGGGGATGGGCAATGTGTCACACTTGCAAGTAAACGGAAATCATTAAATTAAGTGGACACTCCCTTCCTCACAAGACGCACTCATCTCTGTACCTAATCGGTGGTATTTGGGGCACAGGTTTAACTGTTTGCTACTTGGCAGGCAACATGGCAATTTAAGACCATGGCTAGTTCAAGTAATCACAGTTAAAAACTATGACAGATGAGCAAATCTGAAGGGCGCACAGGGGATAAATCAGAAAGGAAGAGGGGAAGAAATCTCAAAACAGGTAATGTTTGTACTCTTGATCGTTTGGCCTACTATTCAAATATTAGAATGCTCTTACTGCTGAGTTGTGGTTGTATCACCACCTGTTTCTCCTGGCTTCTGGAAAACAGCGTCATCTAAATGGCTCAAATATAAATGTTTAGACTTGATAATAATCTACCAATCAGTGTTGTTTTCAAACTGAGGTCAAAACATTACGTTAAAAGTAGCCAGATTAATAGTAGCTGTAGTTGTATTGCCACTATATAAATTTAGAAAAGTTATCCAAAGGTTTATGATGGCTGCCTCTGCCTGTGATGATTGGCCTAAACCAATCAAATTGTAATAATCTTAACTGTTCACTAGTCTTACATTTAAATATTACATCTTGTGCAGAGCGATACAGAATATTTTCAGAAAGCTTGTTGAAACCAAAACAACTGAATAGGAATGCATTCTAGTCAATGAATTAGTTATACAAATAATAAACATAAAAAGAGAAAATGGGTGGTGGCAGTGTAACTATTTTAGGTACTGTGAAAATATGAAGTTGTGAATGTTATCGGAAAATGAGGAGATATTGTAATTAGATGTTGCACTGCAGTTTATGCTGATTGTGCTGTATGCTATTGCTATACCATAGTATAGATCACGCACTAACCTACATCTGTTCTATACCGCTTCGTTTGGTCTATTAAAATACATGGGAGGGACGTTATTTAACACCAATTAAACTTATGAGTCTCAGCTCAAGTCATTAGGGTTGAATGGTGGGGGTACCCGATAATGTGTGTGTGGGGGGAATCTCACCTAGTTCGACAAAATTGCCAGAGCCAGCCCCTGACTGCCCCTGACTGCCACTGACTGCCCCTGACTGCCACTGACTGCCCCTGACTGCCACTGACTGCCCCTGACTGCCCCTGACTATCAACACGCGGACTCCCCGGGATAAGGATGATTTCTGAGATGTTTCATTTGAACTGAGGAGACATGGTACCAACTCATCACATTTTGCATTTCTATTTGTGTTCAGGTTAATTACCTACTGTTCCAATCAAAAATGTGCACTGGCAGTTATCACCCTGGCTTTTCAGTCTTTTGCTCAAGCCATAATGTGAAATGATACAGTCGTAAACAAAGGTTTAGGCACCCCTGACAATTTCCATGATTTTATTAATAAATAATTGGGTGTTTGGATCAGCAATTTCATTTTGATCTATCAAATAACTGAAGGACAGTAACATTTCAGTAGTGAAATAAGGTTTATTGGATGAACAAAAAATGTACAATATGCATCAAAATGAAATTAGACAAGATAAATTTGGGCACCCCAACAGAAATATCACATAAATATTTAGTTTAGTCTCCTTTAGCATAAATAACAGCCTCTAGATATAGCCTGTAATGACTGTCTGGATAAAGGTATTTTGGACCATTCCTCCTTGCAAATAATTATGAGCAGTGTTTTGGGTCATTGTCTTGTTGAAATAACTTCCACTTTGTGACTGATTCCTCAACATTATTCTCAAGTGACTGCTGATATTGAGTGGAATTCATGCGACCCTCAACTTTAACAAGATTCGCAGTACCAGCACTGGCCACACAGCCCCACAGCATGAAGGAACCTCCACCAAATTTTACTGTGGGTAGCAAGTGTTTGTCTTGGAATGCTGTATTATTTTTCCCGCCATGCATAATGCCCCTTGTTATGACCAAACCTTTGTTTCATCAGTCTGCAATGAAGCTGGCTTGTCCAAATGTGCATTTGCATACCTCAAGCGACTCTGTTTGTGGCGTCTGTGCAGAAAAGGCTTCTTCCACATCACTCTCCCTTACAGCTTCTCCTTGTGCAAAGTGCGCTAAATTGTTGAACGATGCACAATGACACCATCTGCAACAAGATGATGCTGTAGGTCTTTGGAGGTGGTCAGTGGGCTGTTTTTTACCATTCTCACCATCAACTTCGCCTTTGCCTCTCCAATATTTTACTTGGCATGCCACTTCTGACCTTAACAAGAACTGTGCCTGTGGTCTTCCATTTCCTCACTGTGTTCCTCACAGTGGACACTGACAGCTTAAATCTCTGCGATAGCTTTTTGTAGCCTTCCCCTAAACCCTCATTTTGAACAATCTTTGTTTTCAGGTCATTTGAGAGTTGTTTTGAGGCCCCCATTTTGCCACCCTTCAGAGGAGAGTAAAAGAAAATAACAACTTGCAATTGGCCACCTTAAATACCTTTTCTCATGATTGGATGGATCTTTCTATGAAGTTCAAGACTTAATGAGCTCACCAAAACAATTGTGTGTTCCAAATAATCAGTGCTAGGTAGTTACAGGTATTCAAATCAGCAAAATGAAAAGGGTGCCCAAATATATGCATCTGTCTAATATCATTTTGATGCCTATTGCACATTTTCTGTTAATCCAATGAACCTCATTTCAATCCCGAAATATTACTGTGTGCTTCGGTTATTTCATAGATCAAAATGAAATGTCTGATCCAAACACCCAATT
>JACXGM010000185.1:0-17734 GCA_016801145.1 Umbra pygmaea
ATTACCGAACTCGCATAAACAGACGCAGTGCAAACTGCGCTGGTGTTAGTAAATCAGGCCCAATGTCTAGAAAGCAGCATATGTTGCTCCAAAATGTTTACATATCTTTCTGCATTAATGGTGCCCTCACAGATGTGCAGTTGTGCCTGGGGGCCTTGTGCCTGGGGGCCTTGTAGTATCCTTGATGCTTCCGTCCCTCACGTACTGTATTTTTGTCCTTGTTTTATCTGTCCGCAAGCATTTCTCCAGATCTCTGTGAGCTCTTTTAGGACCTTCATAGCAAATATTTACCTGACCATCCATTTTTTTAAATTAATTTGTAGTTGGCACATTGTAGTGTAGCTGCTGTAGTTCTCCTGGTGAAGATTTTTCTGGCTGATAGTGGTTGACACCCCCATGTCTCATGGAGAGTGTTTCTGATCTATAAGACACTTTTTGCGGTCGGAAAGCGGCTTATATGGTAACCATTATTTTATCATCCACACTGGATGTGTTCCTTGGCCTCTGGACCGTTTGCGTTTGCTGAGCTCACAGTGCTTCTATATATTGATGCCCAAAATTATATTTTTATTAAGCCAAAGGTTTGGCTATGATTTTGATTTGTATAATGACTTACAGCCACATAATAGATTGGTTGTTTATTCATTGATACCACGTTGGTCCTCATGTTGACAGACAGCAATAGCAGACTCCAAAGGCAAAAGCAAACCCAAAGGCTTTTGTATGAAAAAAAGCTGAAAAGTTCTTGTTATTCATGCTGGAATTGTTCTACTTGACTGATATCCAGCAGTACAATAGCTGCAGCACAGACAGGGCTAACATAAGGAATACCCCTTCCTGAATAGATATTTGCCGGGATATTGGTAAGTACAAGTAGCAATAGCAGTGAATATGTAATAAAACAGCAGTAGCAAATGTGTTAACATTTGTAAGTGTGTGCTATGTGCTGTGTCTATATACATGTGTATTCATGTAAAGTATGTGTTCCACATTTACTTGACAGCTTTGTTTAACATCCTTATGGCTTGGGGGTAGAAGCTGTCCAAGGTCTTGATGGTTACAAACTGAAGCAATGGTACTGTACCCCCAAGGCTTACAATTCGATAATATCAAAAATAGTCAATGACTTTGGCTATAGGGCCAACCTCAAATTGCCTGATGTAGAGAAACTGGATAGGAGAGGAGCTGGTTTTAAAAGTGGCGCTGCGGAGCCAAAAGGTCCCCTGAAAATTGTCATAAATGTTTATAATATCAATACCACTTCCTTTCAAACTTAGAATGTATGGCTAGAGAATAAGAGAACGCTGCACGCCCTCTGGTCCCTCTCTTCCTTCTCTTCAGATGTCATCAGTGCACGCTCCTCCTCTCTATTCTGTGGGGAAACAAGAGTGGCCGCATAGCGCCGATTAGTATGACAGTGCAAGCATTCCACCACAGCGAGACTGTTGGAGGTGGCAGCTAGTCTGGATTCTTCAGTTCAAAGGCACACGTTCAGTCCAATCTAACACAGAGAAATCCTTCCCATGGTCAAGGTAAGATTGCGTCTACTCGTTTTGGAATTCAGATCACGTTTAAGTGTTTTTTAATTTGCATATAAGAAGAGGGTGGTGTGAAGAGCTGATGGTTGAAGCGTTTCTCCATTCCCATGCCATATCAGATTTGCATAGGAAGGGTGTAAACAGCGTGCCTTTACGCACTTGTCGCCTTTGGTTTGTTTACAGATATGGACAATGATTTTCGAAAATGAACATTCTCTCGAGTACGCGCCAGCTACAGTGACCGATTATACCATAAAAAGCATTCCTCAACTCTAAATATAAAACCAGTGGTTAGTCAGTCCGGACTTCGAAAAAAAGCTACAGCATTACCTACAGTATTAATGCTTTCTGGGATAAACTCTAATCATCCTGTAAATATTAAAAATAGTTATTGTCAAGTTTTCCCTGCAGGCACATAGACTGGCCTACAACAGCCAACTAGATTAACGTGTCAGATAAGTAAAAGAGCAGGTATTAAACCCAGTATAACGGAGCTAGAACTGTCCTTCATCACTTTCTGAAATGGAATCCGCGCGGGCTTGCATTGGTCAGATGGGCTAATAGGGGGGTGTGGGATTGCACGGGACCAGTGGGTTTCGATTTTGAGGAGAAATGTGTTTTGACACTCAGGTTATGTAAGGCTGGTTTATAGATATCTGAGTAGGAAGAGTAAGTATACCATTGTTCAGTATTGTTGGGAGTGCGTTGGTTAGTTAAACTTCTCCCGGAATATCGGCTAATCCCGTGCGGTCTTTCATGCTCAAATGACACAAAACCACTAATAGCAGAAAAAAACAGTTTTAATGCGTTTCATATGAATAAAAGGTTATATGTTTTATTAAAAAGAAAATGAAAAAAATGCATTTAATAGGCTACAGTATGATACACTACCACGGCTATGCAATTGTACCGTACCGCACTGATCTGAAAGACCGAAACAAAATATCCGCCAAGAGTTAGCTAAACATGAACATAACTGTTTACAAATCTAGAAAAAGCAGCTGACTCGAATTAAAATGCTTGCCTAATCGTTTAGCAATCATTTCATTAAAATGTATCTGAGTTCATCCATTTGTTTCTATATTTTCTAATGACTGGATTCTGACATCTAATACAACTGTCTCTCATCGCTTAAACATAATAATAAACGGTAACCCTAGTTTTTTTTATTCGCTTATACTACAAAAATCACATTAAGCTTGTAATTTGTCTGAATATTGCAGCGCATCGTTTGCTAACCTATTCTACTACGTCATTCAACGCTATGTCATCATCAGTATCAGTAGGCTACAATAAAATATTGATTACATTTTCGTATACGAGCCGTCTGCTAAAATAATATGCTTGTGGAAAAATGTAATTCATATTTTCTTGTAGCCTTGATTATTATTTCTCTCTCACTACAGTAATACGTTACCTTTAGGCTTTTTTCTTCCGGAATAGACGACAAAAACGCACAGAGATTCATCCATCTGAAATAAGGTAGATATGAAAACCAATAAAACATAACAGTCTGGAAATAATTGATAGTGTATTGGTCAGAGATCTGCAAGCCTGCTTTGAACTAAGTTAAGACTTTCTAAGGTAGCCAAAATAATTAGACAAGACACATTAGAGCACATTAGACCAGTTTCAACTTTCCAGACCACTTTTCTTCACAACCTTTCAGGGCTGATAAGGCTGGACGTAATTTAGCCATAGAAATGAATTCCAAATTATAAAAAAATACAAATGATCACTAGCATGCACAATATATGGCGCTAAGTGTCAATTGAAAGCGTTTAGCCCATTAGACTGCTAGTATCACAAAATATGAGAAGTAGCTACCTTGATCTTTAGACTATATTTGCAAAATTACTAACCTTTCAATATGTGAAACACTTCTCCGAACATGAGGTGAGAGTAAGAACCAAACTGACTTTTGCCAGCATCTAAAAAGCCAATGTGTTTCAAGTCACACGTTGATTTACGGATGTAATTGGTGTGCAGGAATGTCCTGACACAGATCATGTTTTTGTGTTAAGTGTTAGGTTTAGGGCAAAAGTTAAAATGGGAATAGGGTTAGAATTAGGCAATATCAATTAATGTTAGGCATTAACGCTGGGTTAAGTGTAGGTATAAATGTTAACTTTGAGGTTAAGTTAAAGTACGGGTTAGGGTATGGATTTGTAAAAGTAAGATTTATTAAAGGCAATCAACTTTTGTGTTCACATTTTTTTGTGATTTAAGAAACAAGTAAATTGTTATTGGCTGGCAGGCCTGGTAAAAAATTAGGGAGGGTGTTGCAACTTTAATTTTGCTCTATATACAGTAGCTGTGTTAATCTTCAGGGGGCATACCTTTCTTTATTTCATTTATTAAAATCTTTCCATTTCTCCCTGCTTTGTTTTTGTTTATGGTACCTCCTTATATTGGAGTGATAATGGAAGAATCTGAGCTGCATTCACAAGCCTAGAAGGACAGTGTGCACTGACAATTTTTGCTGCCTCGTGCTTGGTGTCCAGTCAAAGTCGGTGAAGCCCTATTCAGGCCTGAAACACTGACTATCATGACTTATGCTGCATTCCAGGCACAATTTCTAGGCCGTAAGTTATGACTTCAAGTCACGACTTACGACTTGTAGCGTTCCAGGCAAAAGTCACAACAACAACAACAATAGGCAACCTATGCCTAACTACGTTAACGATAGCTAAAGGTTACCTAGAGAAATTTCTCTACCCCAAGTTCATTTTCCAAGATTGCAGCACCCCCTATCAACAGTAAGTAAAAGTTGTTGTTACTGTTAATTTTTAGTAATCGTTATGTTTTTCACAAAAATTGACATACACATGCACAGTATTTTCCAACTGCTGTCTCTGGACATGTTGCTACCTCGTTAGAAGGCGTGAAAATACATAGAAATGCGTTTTTATCAACTGGTTTTGCTAAAAATGGCTAACATGGCTAGTTGTTCTGTAGTTGTTTATAATCCGAAAGGGCAAGAACAACCATGGCTTTTGTGGGGGCGTCCATCTTGTTTTCCCACTTTAGTAACTGGAATGCGATCAACTTGTTTTAACTCGGGTGTGATGTCATTTCCAGTTCCGACCTCCCACTTCCGAGCCAAATGGAATGCAGTGATTTATTTACGCATTCCAGTTACCGAAGTGGGAAAACAAGTCAGCCATACAAGTAGCATACAACTAGCCATGTTAGCCATTTTTAGCAAAACCAGTTGATAAAAATGCATTTCGGTGTGTTTTTATGTCTTCTAACGTCGTAGCAACATGTCCAGAGACAGCAGTTGGACAGTAGTGTGCACCACAATTTGTGCAAAACAAATAAAACTATTACTTTAAGTATCTATTTTATAGACTAAACAAGCATACATTTCTGTATTTTTCAATGTCTTCAATTGCATTGCGTTATGGAAAGATGGTGTTAGAACTTTGCCAAATGTGTTTCACTGATGCAGCTCGATTCATTAAAATGTTAGATGCTGTTTGTAGGAACACTACAACTCTGAGGGGCACCAAGCAACCAATGTTTGTTTTTTAAAATGCCAAGCAGGCACCCAACTCATTTTAAAGTGTCTCAGTGACTGCCTGTGCCTGCACTGTAAATCGCCTGCTCTATAGAAAAAGACATTTAATGCTTCATCGTTTCCGTTTAAGTAACCTAGAATTTGAATTCAGCATGGCAAGTAATGTGCAATTTAATTTTATTAAAAAGGTAACCATGTGATGTTTTCTGGCATTGTTTCCAAATAACCATCCCGTCCAACCATTATTTTGTAGTAGCCAATTACCTCCTCCTTCCAATACTTTCTTGGTTAATTTCCGAAAGCCAATCAATAGACCATGTTTTTTCTAATCATGTCTCACCACGTCAGGAATTTCTGCCTTCTCACACCACATGGGAGCAATTGGGCTTAACTGTCTCGCTCACTGACAGAACTATCACAGAGAGAACGATAACTAAAGCCCTCTGTGATGTAGCGATCAGAATGTGTAAGAAGTGTACCATTCTTTAAAGAAGACATGAGTGAATAGGGAAAACACATGTATTTGTAATGGGGTTCAAATTCAACTATACAGAATCACAGAATAGCACAATCATTAAAACAAAGAGCAATAAAGAAAATAAAGAGAATGTCCCTGTTCAAAAGTTTGCATACCTTTAGGTCTTAATACTGTGTATTGACCCCTTCAGCATCAATGACGGCTTGCAGTCTTTAGTGATGTTTGTGGGTAAGGTCCTTCGGTGGGGAAACAGCACATTCTTCTTGGTAAAAAGCCACCAGGTCCCGTAAATTCTTGGGTTGTCTTGCATGAACTGAATGTTTCAGATCTCCCCAAAGTGGTTCAATGATACTGAGATCATACTGCGATGGCCACTCCAGAACTTTTACTTTTTTATGCCTTACTCACGAAGGGTTGACTTGGCCTTGTGTTTTTGGATCATTGTCATGTTGGAAAGGCCAAGTATGTCCAAGGCGCATCTTCTGGGTTGATGAATGCAAACTGTTCTCAAATATTTTCTGATAACATGCTGCATTTATATTGCAATTAGGCCTGCACAATTCGGGGAAAAATATGAATCACAATTTTTTTGCTTCGAATTGATATCACGATTCTCTACCACCATTTTTTTCCTCACAAAGTGTAATGTTTATTGCACATATGAACCATGACAAAACAAATTGGCAGTACCAAATATAGATTTTTTTTGGCACCTATAGCACATTGCACATCATCACAAGCCTGTAAACATAGAGGCTTCAATGGATAAGGAAAATAAAGTACATACTGGCCATTTAAGTACAGTAGGCTACCAAAAATATTAACATAACACATTAAACTAAATTTGGCCCTGATACAGGCTCTATCTGAACTCCTTGAACATGTCTGTGCAAAAAAAAATTTTTTGGTAATTTAAAATTAAATCGGGAACAGGGTTGAATCGATATCATGATTATAAAACGATTTATCGTGCAGGCCTACTTGCAATCAATTTTGACCAAATTCCCTGTGCCGCTGAAGCTCACACACCCCAACAACATCGTAGATGCAACTCTATGCTTCACAGAAGGGATGGTGTACTTTCTGTCATAGGCCTTGTTATGCCCTCTCCAAACCTAGTGTTTATGGTGTTAAAAATAAAGTTCAATTTTGGTCTCATGACTTCTCTGGCCGAAAATGCCTTGTTTAATGGCAGAAGTCAGAAGAGAATGGCCAGACTGGTTCGAGCTGAGAGAAAGGCAAACAGTAACTCAAATAACCACTTGTTATAATCAAGTTATGTATGGGACCACAACAAATGACTTTTTCCAAAAGTTTCAGGCTTGTCTTGGTATTGTTTGCCATATTATAAGCAGGATGTTTTGTGGCGTTGGTGCAGTAACAGCATTTTTCTGGCAACTCGACCATGCGGCCCATTTTTGTTAAAGTACCTTCATATTGTGGACCTTGAAACTGACACACTACCTTTTTTGCAGAGAAGCCTGTTTTTCAGCTGAATTTGCTTGTGCATATTTCTTTGCATCCCAATCAATAATCCTGCCAGTTGTGGCTTTGGTGTACAAATGTTCCACTTTATCAGTTTGAACAGTACTGATTTAGCATTATCACATCTTTGATTATCATTTTATATCATTTTCCTGATTTATGAAGTTAAACTACCTTTTCTCACAGGTCCTTTGACAGTTATTTTTGCTTTCCTCATGGCTCACTATCCAGCAAATAAAAAAAAGTGCAATCCTGGATGAAATGTGCAGGGGTCTCTCAAGAGCTACAAACTCATTGACTATTAATACACAACACTAATTACAATCAAAAGTCACAGGTGTTTAAGCTTACCATTTAATAGCTGATTAAACTTGTGTGTGTCAACTTGTGTGTATATTTTCAGGCCAGTATGTACATGTGGCCAGTATGTACAGGCCAGTATGTACAATGGTATGTACATGTTTTATCAGGGCCACGTTGGGGGTCATGATTTAAAAAGGGCACAGACAATTTTCTGGTAATAACTGACCACTATCCCTAAATTAAAAAAAAATACATTTATGAGCACAGCTATACAGTGTGTGTATATACATAGGCTATATATATATGGGGTCTTGGCCACCGAGCTGCAGCTCAGTTTCAGGGTCTTGACAATGTTCTTATAGCCTAGGCCATCTTTATATAGACCCTCAGAGTTCTTTGCCATGAGCTGCCATGTTGAACTTCCAGTGACCAGTATGAGGGAGTGTGAGAGTGATAACACCAAATTTAACACACCTGCTCCCCATTCACTCCTGAGACCTTGTAACACTAACTAGTCACATGACACCGAGGAGGGAAAATGGCTAATTGGGCCCAATTTGGACATTTTCCCTTAGGGGTGTATTTGCTTTTGCTGACAGTGGTTTAGACCTTAATGGCTGTGTGTTGAGTTATTTTGAGGGGACAGCTAATTTACACTGTTATACAAGCTGTACACTCTCTACTTTACATTGCAGCAAAGTGTAATTTCTTCAACGTTGTCACATGAAAAGTTATAATCAAATATTTACAAAAATGTCAGGGGTATACTCACTTTTGAGACAATATATACATATAAATACACTTACTGGCCACTTCATTAGGTACACCTGTTCAACTGCTCATTAACGCAAGATTAGGGTTGCTAATTGTAAGCACTTTCCGTAATCGTTCATTGATAACATTGACGATCAACCATTGATTAATCGTAATTAAAATGTAATGTAGAACACACTTTAGAAATCTTATCAGACTCTTAGTTCTGGCAATATTATAGTCGAAACCGCAGTAAAACGTTACAGGGCTACAGTAAATGCTGTTCCTGATTATGCTAATGAGACAGCTGCTGTATTTAATGTTTAAGCCATGTATACACTAGGCTACATGATATTAGCGACAATTTAGCTGTCCCAGACATTTTTTAATGGTCTACGACAAAACTCCCAGATCCGTGTCAAAACACTGCTCGCTCCCGTCAACGAAGTATGAGCAGTTCGAAGACTCATCTTTGCTAGTCTAGTCCCAGATGCCTCAATTATTATCTTTTTTTTTTTTCTTCTGGCATGTTTGATATTTTTGCTTGTCATAAGGGGTTTGTGAAACCTGTAAGGATCTGTAGCCATTGAGAGTGCAGAAACCTTCAAGTTTTTGAGTATACATTTGAAATTAACAGGGATACCGGCAGTTTTCTATTTCATAGTAAACACAAGATCAGTCCCCAAAACCCATGCAAAATATGTATATTTATGCAGTCTACTCAACGAGCAAGTGCATGAGGAAGACAGAAATTGATTAATGTTGTTTTTTATCTAGCCCAGAGAACCGTGTAATAAAAGTCAGCATTAAGTGCAAAAGCAACTGTGGTTCCCTCATCATGTGAACAGTTAGTCCTCAAGCTAGCTAGTAACAACAATATGCAATAGCAAGACCAAAATAAATGTAGACTGTAATGGTTTTAGTTTGACAGAATCGGATGCACTTTTGAGTTCCTCAGCCTTAACACTGCCAATGTCATCTTGAGGGGCTGATGTAGCACATACCATAGATATTTGCTGCTGTGAAAAAACATCCATCTTTTGGGCTTGGAAAACAGTCACTGATGAGGGTAGCTGCAACGGATTCCTCCCGGGTCTCATCACTTGCAAAGCGAGTGGATCATGGACATGTAGCTGGCTGCCAGCTTCTGTCGTAACATTAATGCCAGCAGCACTAGGTTAGCAGACTCAATGCTGACGCTGCTCTTGGCAGAATCAGAATTTGTGCCCCCTGGTGGCGCGTCATTGAAAATATGAAATTAGTTTTTTCAGATCTTGATTGTATCGATTAAATTCTTAACGATCAATAAATCGATCGTTGATTAATCAATAGCATCACTAGCAAATATCTATAATTAGCAAATATTTACAATCAGCTAATAACATGGCAGCAAGTCAATGCATCTAGGAATTTATATATGGTCAAGATGATCTGCTGATGTTCAAACAAAGCATCAGAATGTGTAAGAAAGGTAATTTAAGTGACGTTGAATGTGGCATTTTTGTTGGTGCCAGATGGGCTGGATTGAGTATATCAGATAGTGCTGATCTACAGGGATTGTCCTGCACATCCATCTCTAGGGTTTACAGAGAATGGTCCGAAATTCTCTGTAAAACCTCCAGTGAGCAACAGTTCTCTGGGCGAAAATGCCTTGTTTAATGGCAGAAGTCAGAAGAGAATGGCCAGACTGGTTCGAGCTGAGAGAAAGGCAAACAGTAACTCAAATAACCACTTGTTATAATCAAGTTATGTATGGGACCACAACAATTGGACAATAGAATATACAATAAAATATTGGAAAAATGTTGCCAGGTGTGATGAGTGTCGATTTTTTCTGAGACATTCAAATGGTAGGGTCAGAATTTGGTGTAAACTACCTGAAAGCATAGATACATCCTTGTATGCTCCCTGCACAGGAATTGGGATTTATAAAAACTGGGTTTTTGTAAAACTGGTGAAATGTGAAATGACGACACCATCGGCAGATGGATGATACACGTGAAAGTGTTTGACCGTTGTGAAATCGAAATCGAAATACTGCCTCTCATTAATAATATGAATATCTCAGCCAACCCTTAGCCGGGTTAAGCCAGATGAGTAGGTATAATAGGGTTGTCGCATAATTATATGAAGTTTCCATACACGGCGGGTGAACAGGCAAAAAAAGCACAATTTGCAGCTATGTCCGGTTTTCCAAATGTAATCAGTGCTAACTGCACTCATGTTGCCCCATGTTGCCTTTCATTGAATGAGAATGAAAATGCTTTCATTTTTCAAAAAGCCATTTCATTCCATCAATGTCCAAATAATTTGATCCAGACATGTTGCTCACTAATGTAAGTAATGTTCCCCCACATGTAACTAATATTCCTGTGCTTACGCACGTCCTATTTTTCGTCTGTACACCACTTCTGACGCAAATCCACCTCAAAGTTGTATAAATGAGGCCCCAGATCTCAATTAAATCGAGCACCCTTGGGATGTACAGCCAACAAATCTCCAGCAACTGTGGGATGCAATAATTTCAAAATGGACCAAAATCTCATAGGATTGTTTCCAGTACCTTGTTGAATCTATGCCATGAGGAGTCAAGGCAAAAGGGGGTCAAACCTGGTACTAGCAAGTGTACCTAATAAAGTGGCCGGTTAGTGTACGTTGACAATATACCATAGCTAAGCTCTGTGTGCAGATACTCCGTTATCCTTCGTGCTCCATAGTAATGGCTGAAATTGAATGCTAATAACCAAATGGAAACAGTGCGTGTATATGTGTGTGTGTTGTGTGTGCGCGATTATAAAATTAATTCCATTCCAGCCATTACTTTGAGATCATCTTCTTCAAATAAGTTTACAGAGACTACCTGTGCATCTCTCATCCAGAGAGGCTTAAGAGTGTGTGTATAGATTTCCTGCTTTCAGTCAGGAGTGAATGACCTAACCATGACACTGTAAGCCAGCAAGCAATATGCAGACTGACCCATACACTGTTCTAAATTACCTTGAGCTCTTAACATTTTTTATCAGACCAGATGCTGCTTTAATTTGTCTATGGGCATTACTTGTTCACCCTTATCATACAAATGGCAGCCTATACACTGACACAAATACACACCATCCAAACATTCTTGTGTAATGGAGGGCAGAAAGTCCAAAGAACCAGAGACAAGATGGACATCTTCAGCCAGTGTTTGATCAGGGAGGAAATAGATACTTTGTCTGGAAGGAACTAGAACTTTCTTCAGAAAACTAGGTGAGAGTTCTGAGACATCTTGAAGTACATCAGACTGGATTGTTAGTGTAAAATGTCAGTGGACCACAGCTCATGCACAGTAGGGTGAAGTCAGCAAAAATGGGCCACTTTTTGGTAAAGTGCTTATAATACCATCAAATAAGCTATGCATGAGATCTAATGTAATTTTACTGCCCTGCCTGCCTTGAAAACCCAGACCAATCAAAACACTTGTTACAAGTCCACAAGTGTTAAAGCAACAAAGCAAGATCAGTTATTGTGATTTGCTGTAAAGATATTAAGAGATATGATGCTACAACTTTATTTGGCCCATTTTACCTGATGGCCCAATTTAGCTGACTTCACCCTACAGGATTAACCTGCCCTTCAGACAGCATCCATTAAAGACAACTTGAAACTCATGTTAATGCATCGTTTGCATGACCAAAGGTTAATGCATAGTTTGCCGCAAAATAAGATATCCATAACAACGAAGGCCTTGTCCCAACTCTGTACCTTAATGTACCTGAGTAAAGAGCTCTATATTGCTGTGTATCGTCACCTTCCTAAAATAATCGCCTATGTCATTTTTTCACGTTTTTCAGAAAACACAAACTGAACCAAATACTGAATATACTTGACTTAGGCAGTTATACTAAAGTTGTAGAATCACATGACCTGTTCAACTGAGGATGAAGGCAATTTTACCAGAGGTTGCCAGCACCATGCGGAGATGATTTAGGCAAGGAAATCATTTTTGTCAAAAAATGACATAGGCGATTATTTTAGGAAGGTGACGGTATAATATTCTGCAGTACAGAATGTACATTACGGAAAATTTCTGTGTGTGCAACAGTACATATTGCAATGTTTTGTATGGTACAGTGTAGAATGTTGTACATTCTTTTTACAGTAGAAAATAATGTGTGGATGCTGCGGTACAGAATACTGTATGTATGTTACATTATAGAAGATTTTGTTTATGCTAGATTACAGAACATTGTGTGTATGCTACAGTGCTACAGAATATGTGTGTGTACAGTATGCTACACAACAGTGTGTGTATATGCTACACTAGTAATGTTGTATGTGTGAATGCTAGGTTAGAACAAAATGTCCATGTGTGTTGGAGTCTCCCTGGGAGATTTATGGGGATGTTCTTCTTGTGTGCTGAATTAATAGAAGGACTTGGAGATTATAATGTAGGGGATGAAATGCCAGTGGTATAAATCTTTTGCATTTCTCTAATCTGCCTATGTGTTGTAAATCACATGCGTGCCTCTTAATCTATCCTAACTCTGTTCCTGCTTGTTTCTACAGTACGTGATGCCTCCTAACTAGAGCCCAGAGTTTTTTCCATCCTAGGTTTGTGGTCAGATAACATTTTCGGTTCTGACATTTAAAACAAGACATCAGTAAACATGCAGTCCCCCACTAATGCTGTTCATGGTGAAATGCTTCTAGATCTTCTTGAGTTATACAGAGTTGTTTAGAAGTAAACTACAATGTTGATTTGAACAAGCAGGCAACTTTAGATTAAAACCAACAATATAGACCAATTCTTATGCATTGATTGTATGTCTTCCTAAGGTATACAGAGTTGTTTTGTAGGTTAGAAATTAACTACAGATACATTTTGAATTAGTAGGCACCTAGAGTCATATCCAGTAAATCCACTAATACATACAGTCCAAATGTAATCCAAATGGACTTTTACACAGCTTGTCAATGACTATATACAGAAGCTTGTCAAACTCCTTTAATTCATTATAGAGCTAGCAAGGCCCTTCATAAATTAGTATGTGTGTAGTTGTACATTAAACACCTGTATTAATCTACATGCGTCTCTGCTCTGGTTCTCTGTCGTATCTCCATCTACTTAATACTTGATTAAACTAAATCAATCTGCCCTGGTCCTGACAGGGCTGGTCTGGTGATTTACTCATGACTGGTCACTCAAGTTAATAGCATGACTGGGTGGGTCAGGCTAACTGATTGGGTGAGTAAGGTCAACCAACTGGGCGGGTCCGACTGGCTTACCTATGTCTTGACTACACAGTTAGTCACATTAAAAGACCCCCATTTACAATGGCACCAGTGTGTTTTAAACAGTGAATGTACTGTATATTAGTAGGTCTTGAAGTTTAACTGTTATCATTGTGTTGGGAACCAATTTAACAATATGGATTCTCTGGGTTTTGTGGTACATGCCCAGTATACAAAGGCTAAACATTGTATTTAGGCACTCCCTGTTATGCTAACAGCCACATTCCAAACCTTCTGAAGTGTCGTATTGCAGTATACAGCTTTACACCATCCATTATTGAACGGTCACCCCAGATCCTAAGTCACTTGACTTTCGGTGCATGTGGAGATTAACGTGCTGATTGCACAAAAGGTTATAATTCAATCTTCCTATATCAGGGAGTATGAGATGAGGCACCGCACCAGTGTTTGCCGTTATTGCCTTCAGCTGTGATGATCTAACTTAACAGACCCTTGTTATCAGGGCCGTCGATCAAGACACTGTCTTCTATGTGGAACACTAGGCCTAACAGTTTCCAATCCTAGTAGTGAATGTCAATGTCAATTATACCCTTTTCCCATCAGCTCCATGCCTATCTGTTGCAGCCTGGCGAGGACGCAGGGCCTGGGATGCCAACCTCTTGGTTCAAACTGGTTATGACTCACAGTAAGACATAGACTCACTTCCGTGTCCCGATTATTACTGCCCTGTGTGTTCGCTGTAGCGTGGTTTATTACTGCCCTGTGTGTAGACTGCCTTTGACTTTCTTTTTTTTTTATTGCCATTTTGTTTGTGTATGTTAAACTGTAAATTTACCTCTTAAATTTGTTTTTTTTGTGTAATGCATGTTGCCTTTTGAAAAGACCCACATAATGTGATACTGTAAGGTGATGTGAAATGAAGCTGTGGTAGCTATTACTCACTGGAGATGCTTAGGGCTTTGGCCATGTGATCATCTCCTTTGTGGGTACCTGATCCAGGCCACGACACGATACAGTGAACACGGAGACCAGGTCTAGGTCTGAACCTAGAGGACAGCAACACTGTGTACTCTGGCTGGGTTGCTGTAATTACAGAATCACCCCTATCATTTTGCTAATGTAATAATATACATTATTAATCTACCGTGGCAGAAGATATACTGACGTTTACCAAGTGAGGATGTTGATTGGATGTTGAGGCTAGGGTGGCATGTGATGTATTGTTGTAATGATGTGCCATTGATTTAAAGCTTTGGTCACACATGGTTAACAGGAACAGAACAGACCGGTGACTTGGTTACAGACCCTATAGGTCTGGTTTGGCAGAACGTTCCAGTGTAGTAAGTGTACTACTGTCCGAGACTGAATAGATCAGTGGTTCCCAACCTTTTTCATGATATGGCACACTTGGGTGGGACCAAAATGCATAATAATTGCAAATAGCAAAACCATTTAAGGTTGTAGCTATGGATATTGCCTTACTGGAATGGGTTGTAGCTAGTGGCAGGTTGCTAAAACACTGATGAATTTCATGATATACAGCCTTGGAAAAATTTAAGAGACCACAGCAAATTTTCAACCCCAATGACAACATCTGGAATGTGATCAAGAGAAAGAGGGATGGCAACAAGCCATCAAACAAAGCTGAGCTGCTTGACTTTTTGCACCAGTGGTGACTGGTAGAGAGCATGCCAATACATATGAAAGCCAATTATTATTGGTATACAATTACTATTATTCCACCAAATATTGATTTCTGAACTCTTCCTAAGTCAACTCATTAGTATTGCGTTGTTTATAAATTATTATGAACTTCTTTTCTTTGCACTAACCAAGGTCTGACTGTCATCAATGAACCTTATTGTTATTTTGATCAGTTGTCATTTTCTACAAATGCATTTTCTGAATGACAATGGGTTTTATATAGAATATGAAAGAAATGTTGTCAGTAGTTTATGGAATAAAGCCAAAATATTAATTTTACCCAAACACATACAGTATCAATTGTAATACCAGATAAATATTATTTTTGCAGTGGTTTCATAATTTCTTCTAGAGCTGTATGAAGTCATTGAAAATATTGCAAACAAAGCACCCATTGAACATTCAGGTCTAACTAGTCTACTATCAAGGTTTTCATTTACCGTACTTGTTTGTTTATTGTACATTGTATTTTATGCCAGCCAGGTCGTTGCTGCAAATGATTACTTGATCTCAGTCAACTTACCTGGTTAAATAAATATATACAAATCAACAAAGTAGTTTAACATCAATGTATAAGGCAAGATGATAAACAAGGCAAAAAATTATATGATTCTGGACATGGTTGATCCCGCTAGCCTACTTAAAACTTGTCTGAATACGTTGCACTGGCAGAAAGTTACTTTGGTACAGTGGCATGGATGTGCGTGGCTGCACGCAGCTGCAGGTACGACCTTAATTGCTTCACTGTCCAATCAGATCGAACATGATCTGAGTGCGTGATGTGAGACAGTTTGGTCTCTGGCACATCAGTTTGGGAAATCTTCACTTTTTTCGTAATTTTGAAAAAAAATCACTGCACACTTGTGGAGTCCTCACGGCACACAAGTGTGAACCTCTGGAGTAGATAATATACTGTATGTATGTATACAAGGTGCTCAACTCGCAACTTTTCAACAGTATACGCTTCACGGATTGGGTGCTGGATCCTTGCACGTAATGAACGCGACAATTAAATGAGAATATACATTTTCTATTGGAGTGCTGTCCTATCGTTTTTTATTCCATTTGAGAATGGAATAAAAAGCAGACTATTTCTTTTCTAATTGATACTAGGTTTGTTGTGCTGTTTATTTCATAGCTTGCTTAAGTGATTCTTTTTAATCCTTTTTTCAAGGGTTGGTATGATTTGTTGAAATAACATGGAGAAAATAAATTCACCCTACACCTACTAAGGCCAAACTTATTGCATTTATATTTCTGGTCAGTGTTACAGAGACTGAGATCAATGGACGCTGCTGTGTGATGCACAAAATGAAGTATCTTTTTTGTAATGTTTTAAATGTCCATTCAAGTTTCTGTAACCTCTTTTGTCCCCGTAAACTTGGCCTAAAGTCTTTCATCATCAGCTTTATCCATCCTTCACCTATAAACAGCGACTGGTATTTGGCCCGTTAGACAGCAGACAGTTGATCTGCGGATGTGGAATAGTGGGACTCATAAGTAGGGCACATACTGTAGGAGCGCATAGTGCCAGGATGTTGGATGAAATAGGGCTGTTGTCTATGAGAAAATAGCAGGCACCTGCACTCCCAAGGGGGACTGCAAACTTCTGTGACGTTAGTTACCTGTTCTAAGTAGACTAATGCTGCCCTAATTATCGTCAGTTACAGTTTTGCACTTTCTGATTCTCCCTCGGTTTTGTGTCGAGCTGGCTTTGGTCTGTTCATTTCACAGTTCAGAGGAGTCAGAGAGACCGTACTTGATCCACTCCACAGCCCTTAAAGCAGATTGGTCTGCTGAAAGCAGCAGCAAGGCTCACAGTTGTAAGGTAGTGCTGAGCAATGACATGTCTCCAGCAGCTCTGCTCCGTAAACCGGCAGCCCTCCCTGTGAGAGAATATGCGGTGGACGGCAAAATAAAACCCTTGCTCAAAGGAAATGACTGAAATTAGCTGAAAGAGCAGGTAGCTGCTTGACTGACTACTGCTGGGCTCGAGGATTTGTGAGGCAACTTTAGTAGCTGAAAAGTCTAAAAACATTGTTCTAAAACTGGCCTTAAATGACTTGGAGATTTGTGATACCTCAACAAATACAGTATACCGGTACTCACCAACAAACTAGTGGTGGACTCATTCCGTGGGGTGATGATGCAGGCACAAACATGCCTAAGTAATTTGGTGAGAGAAGAGCTTGGAGACAGTTAATACAGACTGGCTGTGCCTAAGTCCCTTGAGTCTCTATTATCAAGCAAGGACATGATTTGGGGATTTATTCTGGGCCAGGATCAACCATACGTTGCTTTGCTCCTAGCCGCATGGCTCACATTGACAGCCCTTCTCTACCCCTAGACACAAGTGTTATAACTGGAGGTTCTCTTTAGATGACGTCAGCACCAATTCTATTGGAAAAATACATTTAGCTGAACTGACTTTCTGTAACGGTATGGTCAGATTCTAGATCACTGTAATGGTATGGTCATATCCAAAATCAGTTAATGGTTTGGTCAGATCCTAAATCAGTTAATGGTATGGTCATATCCTAGATCACTGTAATGGTATGGTCAGATCCTAAATCAGTTAATGGTATGGTCATATCCTAGATCACTGTAATGGTATGGTCATATTCTAAATCAGTTAATGGTATGGTCATATCCTAGATCACTGTAATGGTATGGTCAGATCCTAAAATAGTTAATGGTATGGTCATATCCTAGATC